>CACKRE030005153.1:251067-278373 GCA_902602495.3 Ectocarpus sp. CCAP 1310/34
GTCTCCCTTCTCCCGCGAGCGGTGCTTACTGACGTGGTGTTTACGAATCTCTCTACTCCTCCAGCTTCGTGGGCCACGCTTTCCGCGACGGTGGTTGCCAGGTGCAGTTTGCCGCTTTGCATTACTGCCGCGGGAACAGTGTCCATACACACCTCTCGCCACTACCACCGTCTGTGCATCCTCACCGCCACGCTGAGCCAGCGCGGCGGTGAGTTGCACCTTGGGACACCACCCGCCTACTATCTGTTGTGTCCTGGTTCGCCCGCGAGGGACTCACTAGGTCGATTTCGGCCCCGGCCGGGGAGCAGGCCGAGGAGGAGGAGGTACGGTGTGTGACTGGAGCACAGCATGCGAAGTGGCTCTACCACTGGCTCTACCACTGCGCTGCACATCCTACAAGCCCAACAAAATGCAATGCCGACGCCCCACCTGAAAGAACAGGTCCATCATAAATGTCTTCCCTGTTCCCACTCCTCCGTGCATGTAAATCCCTCGCGGGGTGTTCTCGGATCCCTGAGACTGGCCACCGCTGCTGCCGTTGTCATCCTTGTTGCCCCCCAAAGAATTAAGGACAGACGACCACAATCCGAGATGCTGTTCACGAAGCGGAACCTGCGGTCGGTAGTCTTCCAAAGACGCATGCAGCTGCACGACAGCGTAGATGTAGAGTTGAGAAGTACGAGCCGTTCTGCGGTTTCAGTGCAGAGTTGCAAGAGCATATGTCCATCTAACAAAGAAGGTTCTCTATGCGTACAAGACCTCCCTTTTCCAGTTCAAGAGATCCCTCGGCGTGCTGCAAACCCAGTGATGCACGACTAAAAACAGAAACAAGTTAGTGTGATAAAAAAAGCTTCCAACGGGAAAGCAGCCCCCTGTGGAAACCCCTCTGATCAGGCGGCTCGCGGCGCAACAGACCTCCACACCCAGCACTGGCTCTAGAGGGCGAACCAGAGGCTAAACTGCCCAGACAACACGAGAGCTATGTTAACACGATGCAAGGGCACAGCAGGGTATGTTTTATACGCCCAAATACACATGGTAAGTGAGAAATTTAGACTTCAGCTAGAGCGTACCACACTGCGGCAGCTCCAAAATCCGCGAGGAAGCTTCACACGCGAGCCGACCTCTGCGCAAGGTTGGCGTCTTGCAGCCTAATTGTGCTGCTGACATATATCTGGGTCTCATTGCCACCTAATGCAGAAGGTTTGAGGCGATTTAGTGCGGTAGAAAATAAGCATGGTGTGGTCAAAACTCAAATTTCAGGAGAGCCCACGCCGGGGGGTTCGAACTCACGCTCTTGCATGTTGCGCATGTACATCCACCGGATACACGACCCCCATCCAAAGATACTATGGAAATGCCCGATACAGTCCAGCCGCCACAACAATTTATAGGGAATCTGGACTTAGAGAGGGCAAGTACGTCTGTCTTGAAGTTAAAATTAGACTCGGTGCTTTGCCATGGTACGAGTCAAACATGACCCGGGGCGCTCAGCTACGTACACTCCAGACCGTGCATATACAGCAGTAGATTGAAACGCCGCAGAAATGTCGAGTCGGGCATATATAGTACGTAGATTGACAGCTTTCAGTCCGTCATGCTCTAAGGTACATAAGCATGCCCATACAGAGGATCATATGTTATGCATGGCTGTCAAGAGACAACGAAGCGCGCCCACAGACATAGCATAGGTGTGCGCCTGCGTAGGCTGCACGTGTCAAGTGACATTTTGTCATTTTTGGTCGTATACCATGGCCAGGTATTTAATGCATGAGATGACGGCCGGCACAGGTCGTGCTGACAGATGACCCCTCGGAGAGGTAGGCGGGGCAACCGGGCTGGTGGGGCTAACAACCCCACAGGTCAACCGGCTACGCCACCGGCTACGCCTCGGAACCAGCCTGGGAGCTCTGTTACACCCGGAAGCGGGGGTATGCAGCCAACATGGGACCTTCGACAGCATACGGAAGGCACGCTAACCCCGCGTACTCCAGTGGTCGACAACTCAGGGGGATACGTAACAAGTGAACGGCCACGGATCGGGAGCAGGAGAGAGGGCAACCTAACCACTGAGGTGCGCACNACAGCATACGGAAGGCACGCTAACCCCGCGTACTCCAGTGGTCGACAACTCAGGGGGATACGTAACAAGTGAACGGCCACGGATCGGGAGCAGGAGAGAGGGCAACCTAACCACTGAGGTGCGCACCCCCCCCGCCGCGACAAAGCGCGACGCGAGAGATTCCGGTGCACGCGTCCGTCAGACGGGAGGAACATCCCGGTCGGGCAGGAAGCGCAGGAAGAGGCCCTCTGTTGGTGTCACGGGTGGTGGCCTACCCAGCCTTGAGAGCAAGCTCGAGGAGGAGGATTACTACAGACAGCAGGGCGAGGCGAGGAGGGAGGCATCGGCCCGTAAAGCTCGCGCGATTGCCGAAGNACCAGCCTAGGAGCTCTGTTACACCCAGAAGCGGGGGTATGCAGCCAGCATGGGACCTTCGTCAGCTTACGGAAGGCCCGCTAACCCCGCGTACTCCAGTGGTCGACAACTCAGGGGGAGACATAACAAGTGAACGTCCACGGATCAGGAGCGGGAGAGAGGGCAACTTAACCACTGAGGTGCGCACCCCCACCGCCGCGACAAAGCGCGACGCGAGAGATTCCGGTGCACGCGTCCGTCAGACGGGAGGAACATCCCGGTCGGGCAGGAAGCGCAGGAAGAGGCCCTCTGTTGGTGTCACGGGTGGTGGCCTACCCAGCCTTGAGAGCAAGCTCGAGGAGGAGGATTACTACAGACAGCAGGGCGAGGCGAGGAGGGAGGCATCGGCCCGTAAAGCTCGCGCGATTGCCGAAGACGAACGGCAAAAAGCAGTGTCCGCGGGGAATCACCCCGTTGATGCTCGGCGTAGGAGTCACGGCGGGAACCCAAGACAAGCCGGTTATCAGCCTGGACAGCGGAATGCGGGCAGGAGACCTTCTGCCCCAGCGGTGCTATCTGTACGCCAACCAACAAGCAAGAAGCGAANTCGAACGGCGAAAAGCAGTGTCCGCGGGGAATCACCCCGTTGATGCTCGGCGTAGGAGTCACGGCGGGAACCCAAGACAAGCCGGTTATCAGCCTGGACAGCGGAATGCGGGNGAACGGCAAAAAGCAGAGTCCGCGGGGAATCACCCCGTTGATCCTCGGCGTAGGAGTCACGGCGGGAACCCAAGACAAGCTGGTTATCAGCCTGGAAAGCGGAATGCGGGTAGGAGACTTTCTGCCCCAGCGGTGCTATCTGTACGCCAACCAACAAGCAAGAAGCGAAGAAAGGCGTGCGAGCGTATGGAATGCGGATGGGTTACAGACCACCCTGGCACCGAGTGAAGCAAATGCCCCGGGAGTGTAGTGCACTCGTACGACGATAAGCTATGTTCGGCATGCCACAGGTCTCCGAATGACGACGGTTTCAAGCACCTCCGCCCGGACCGGTTAGGGTGAGCAGCAGACTTCGTGACCGCGTGGACACAAGGAGAGAAAACCCTCCCTCCAGCTCTCGTGCGAGACTTTAGGCCTAGCAATGACTGCCTCTGCGCACGCCCAGACTGCTTCCTAGTTTTTTTCGCCGAGG
Source organism: Ectocarpus sp. CCAP 1310/34 (assembly GCA_902602495.3). NCBI lineage: Eukaryota > Phaeophyceae > Ectocarpales > Ectocarpaceae > Ectocarpus > Ectocarpus sp. CCAP 1310/34. The sequence goes on from CACKRE030005153.1 coordinate 254,676, forward strand.
AAGAAAGGAAGGCAGAGTCTCGCGTTTGCGGTACTTGTGGGTACCGGAAATCGGGCAAGAGCATCGTAAGGTGGTACCCCATGGATGCTGCAGATGACGATGTGGCGGAGGGGAACGCAACGGTGAGCGATGGCCTTTGGTGGTGCGGCCGCTGCTATCAGAANATAGGGCGAGCAATAGACTTCGTGGCCGCGTGGTCACAAGGAGAGAAAACCCTCCCTCCAGCTCTCGTGCGAGACTTTAGGCCCAGCAATGACTGCCTCTGCGCACGCCCAGACTGCTTCCTAGTTTTTTTCGCCGAGGAAGAAAGGAAGGCAGAGTCTCGCGTTTGCGGTACTTGTGGGTACCGGAAATCGGGCAAGAGCATCGTAAGGTGGTACCCCATGGATGCTGCAGATGACGATGTGGCGGAGGGGAACGCAACGGTGAGCGATGGCCTTTGGTGGTGCGGCCGCTGATATCAGAAACGGTTGAACGGCATGAAGAGAGACGAGAAATAGCCAGAGCACCCAGCGAACAATGCATACCGCATGGATCGAGGGGCGAGGCGCCGGTGCCTCCAGATCCGTTGGACACGGTGCGCGTTATGGTGGAAGAAGTCGTCCGTCGAGGTGAAATCCTGCACTGGCAGGACGTCGCCGAATGGGTAACAGCGGAACGCGCGAAGCTTGGCATGGAGGAGTTACAAGGGAGATACCCAAGAAAGCTCGCCCGGGCCATATTTGCAAGCATCTGCGAACTCCAGGACGGAAGCGAGTCCGCGTGGCCGCTATTGACCTTCAGGGGCTCGCTTCCCACGGACAACCACAAGGTCCGTCTGTTCGTCCTAACGTTCCTGGAGTAGGGCTGTGACTACCTCCCGGCAATTTCCGGGCTGCCGTTCGACAAGATGTGGGTTCTGGTCCTCAAGAGCGTGCGGACGGAGGGTTCGTTGGACAAGCCGCTGTTTTTCGAAGAGCAGGATGGCACGTGGGCCGTGCATGTCGACGAATGCGCGAAGATTTTGGCGACCATGTTCTTCTACAAGGATGAAGCGGCGTTTGGCACTGCTCATTTGATTCCAGCCCAGCTGGTCGAAGGCGTTGACGGCGACGTCGAGGGCTACGTGGACGTGATCCGCTACGCCATCCTCCAACTCCCCAAGAAGACGAAGACAGCCACCTGTCCATCTTTTTTTTCCTTGCGCAAGCAAGCAGAACGAGGTAATGCCATCTTCCGGTACTGGCAGAATGGCCTGAGGGAGACCATACCGGCGACAGAGTTTGCCGGCAAAGGATGGACCGTCGACCCACGAGGAAAGGGGAGCGTCGGCGACGAACTCACAAAGGAGAACTGCGTGCTTGACCTGTCCGAGTATGCTTATATCGCCCCTGACCGAAAGACAGTCACGCTTGCGTGTGGTTGCAATCCGGACACGGCCCTGTGTAACAGGTGCAGGTGCAAGAACAAGAAGTGCTCGCTTGCTTGCGGCTGCAGTAATCGTTGCACCCTACGGCGGGCGGCGCCGGCACCCGTGCGCGCAGGGGGGAGGTCTGCGTCACCGCCTACGGTGGGTGCTTCTCAAACTAGGCGGGTAGAGGGTACCTCCCGACCCCAACCACCCATCGAGAGTCGACCACGGCCATCCTACAGTGCTGCCAATGCCATGGCACTCTTTGCCGCCTCTATGAGGCAGCAGGAATCGCATGGAGCGGAACAGAACGACGTGGAGGCGGGGACCCCCGAGTCGCCTGCGAGCAAGGACGTTTCCGCCGGCGAGGCTGCGGAATCTAAGAGGGCAGAGTTAGAGGACCCCGAGTCGGACGAGAACGGCGACGGTTCGGTCGGTGCACTCGACGATTTGGTAAGTTGGATTCGAGCGAACCTGGATCCAGCGATGGGGAACCTGACGGGGTGAGCGAGAAGAGCGTCGATTCCAACTGGAGTGGCGGAGACACAGATGATGGTGTTGCGGATCTCGTAACCGACGCCTGGAACTGAGATCTGGCTACTTCTTCAGGCAGGTACATGTACACACCGGTCACCCCGGTGGTCTAGTGGGTAGCCTCACAGCCTGCCAAGGGCCAGGTCATGGGTTCGAGTCCCGGCAGAGTGAGTTTNTCGACAGATCGTGTGGTCTGATTTATGCTTACTCCATGTTTCAACGACTTACTTCGCGCGTCTTTGTTGATGGTTGAACAGGTCCGTCCGTGCTTGACTCCCGTTGGATACATCCATCCACGAAATACGACGACCCGGGGTACGAGATATCAGACGGACGAACTTCAGCCTACTACTGAAAAGCCGGCTAGGGCGCGCATTTCCGCCCTCGGCGAATTTTCGTTCCTACTAGTTGCGCACGTAGTTGCGCAGGGAGGTGGACCGGGGGGGGGGATTATTCTTGGCCCAAACCGGGTATCCGTTGTTTATTGGTGTGGTATTTTGTTCTCCGCGTGTTTCCGGCAGACTGCCGGAAACCTATTGTTGGGGTGCTGTGTGCGTTGGCCCGGTATTCTGTGCGGTGTTCGTGTGTAAGTACTTCCGGCGTTTTCGCCACACCCAATGCTCAGGGCGTCCTCATGTACATCGAGACAAGTATTTCAATGTGTACATATATATATGCCGGCCGTGCCTACATGCGACACCCCAAAGCACGACGTTATCAGTGGCCAAACTCATTGTTACTGTAGGTGCCGTGCTACTGTCGCTATTCGACCATTCTTGCATTTTTTTCTTCGGGAATCAGGAGAGTTGTGCACTGCTAGGTGAGGGTCCCGACTCCAACAGGCACAAGCGTGTGCGGTGCAACAACAGAGGGGCACCTCCAACAGCAATTTCAGTCCAAACCTAGCTAACGCCATTCAAGAGTACTCCACCTATAGTTGGTATTGCAGCACAATTCTAAGTGCTATACAACCACAAGATCAGCAGCTAGCATAATCGATGCTCGGTGTTGCCGGCAACGTGTCAGGGCAAAAGCACGGTGCCTGTATGCGAACGCCAGTTTTCAACTTCATTCGTACCTACCTCTCGATCCTCTGCACCAATCAAGTTGAATTCTTATGCAATCTACTGTGTGGCGCTCAGTCCGTCTTCATCAAATTTTTGTGGCGATCGATGCAGTGGTGGGCGCGTTCTCATGCTTGGTGTCTTTGGCGGGTGCACAGCAGCGTGGTTGCGCCGCGTAGATACCATCGGCACGTTTTTTTCGGGCACGGGCTGTGGGTTGCGCCGACAAGTTTGAAGCCTACAGTGGACGGAATTCGACAAATCTTGGTTCCCTAGATAGCTATTGAAATAGTCTACTTCTATAAACCTTTAGCCTTGGGTGGATGTACGCCGGTCGCGCTGCTCTTCTGTGTAAGCCGATATTTTTTGTCCCGCCGCTTACTTTTTTTTTTTTCTGTCGTGCAGCACTGGCTGGTGAACAATTCAAACTTTCGGTCGCGGGTAACTCGAACAAAACTGTCAAATATTTCGTCGAGAAAAATTAATCGAACGCGCAGGGATCACGAACTTCCAACCTGAGTGGCTTGTGTGTTTGCGGTGATTCAATTAAAGGATTGGAAATGAATTCCCGACGCCCACGTGCGGGGGGCTTTCGTATCCGACATCTACGTTCGAAAATACCCTCGTCCGACCACCTAGAGATGTACACGTCTCAGGACCGTAAATTGCTTGTGCCTCCTTTCTCCGTCAAACGCTTCGGATTGGTTGGATGCTTTGACGTAGTCTCTCACCGTCAGGCCTTCGGCATTGGCCAGGCGACAAAGCACTGCCGAACGTAGCGCCGGGCACCACTCAATCAAGTACCATGGTCCAATAGAGGGCGCGAAGAGTATTAGTACGGGAGTACGCGAGTACGCTGTTTTTTTACCCGTGGTTGTTGTTGTTGTTGTTGTTGTTTCTCACATTAGCTCTAAAAAAGAAAGATTGGGAGCCCGTGGTCTCAAAACCCGGCATACACGACCCCACGAAGAAACAGAAAAAAATAGGGTACAAAAACCACTCGGAAGAGAAACAAAATGATAGAAAGAAAGACCAGCTACCGCACCAAACGAGAAAGAGCGTCGAGGAGACCGATCAAAATAAAATAAAAGGAGAACGGGGAATGCTTCCCACACCCGCCTACAACGCCGGAGGGTTCCGTGCCGGGTTCCCGCCGACCAGGCATCCGTGGTGTGTGTTTGTGGTGTGTTGGATATGAGTCTGATATATCGTATTCGAGGCGCTTCATATTTGTTGCTGATATTTTTCTGTTTCGTTTGGTACTGCATGTTGTTGTTGTTGTTGTTGTTGTTGTTTCTCACATTAGCTCTATATCCACAAAAAATGGGGAGCCCGTGGTGTCAAAACCCGGTACATACGACGCCGCGAGAAAACAAAAAAACAAAAATAGGGTACAAACCACTCGGAAAAAGAAAACAAACTTATAGAAAGAAACGAACAGGTATCGCACCGACCGTTCGAGAAAAGCGCCCTCGGACACCGATAAAAAAAAATAATAATAATAACAGAAAAATAAAGGAGGACGCTTCCCACACCCGCCGAAAGAAAAAATCAACGGCTAACGTACCAGCACCAGGCACTGCGCACCAGGGCATGGGAGTAACGGAGCAAACAGGGCAAAGATGGGCAGACAGCCAGACGTACAAAAACAAAGGCAACAGCAAAGCGAGATCAAGGTACTACCCAACACAGCAGAGTAGGCAGGGAGGTCATGAAAAAAAGAAACACAGCACAGAGGCCGAAGGCAATAAAAAGGACATACAAAAAGGAGTATAGCATACAGCAGGGAGTGAAACAGGGCGCAACAACATCAGCCGGGTACATAGTTCGCCACAAGCGCTGCCTCGGCCGCCCTACTCGCTTCTACAGCAGTGTCCGGTCGCCGTTTCTTCCCCCCCCCCGCCGCTTCCCCGATTCTCTTTCTCTTCGGGCCCGGGGCGGCCGTACTCTCCGTCTCTGCTTCCTCCGCGCGCTGGCGCTGGCGCTTCGCGGATGCTTCCGCCTCCTGTCTGTGCCATTTCCTCATGAACCATGCCGCCCCGTCCTCGATCTTGTCGTACCACGCCTCCTGGTCCTTGGCGCTCTCTTTCCATCTCCCCCCCTCCTTCTCCTCTTTCATGCCAAACGCCACGAGGTCCTCTCCTAGGCGATACACCCAGTCGCTCTCCTGCCCGCCCCGGTATCCGGTACCCCCCGCCATCGCTCCCAGCAGCATGCGCTTGGGGAGGCGGTTGTCCTCCATGCGCATAACGAAGCCCGCAAAACACAGCCTCCGTTTGCGCACGGTGGCCTCGATGGTTTCCTCGCAGCCGGCCTGGATGAGGGCCTGGGCGTAGGACAGGGGTCGGTCTGAGCGCTTCCGCTTGCTCCAGCCGATACACCGTGTCAGGAACTGGCGGTGGGTCCCATTCAGCTTGGTGTAGTGCTCCGCTGCCAGGCTCCACGAGGCGCACCCGTATAGGAGGGTCTGCACCACTTCAGCCTGGAGTAGTCGGATCTTGAGCTGGCGGTTGGCCCGTTTCCTGTCGTACATCGAAGTGCTGTTCCGGCGGTAGCACTTCCATGCTCGGCAGATGCGGCTCGTGATCTCCCGGTCGACCTTCCCATCCGCGCAGATGGTACGTCCGAGGTACACAAACCGATCTGTCTGCTTGTACGTCTGGCCAGCGGCGCTGACCGCGAACGGGCGTTCCCCCAGCCCTTTCGGTAGCATGCACATGATCTCCGTCTTTGGCTCCGATACCATCAGTCCGAACAGGCCGGCCACGCGCACGATGATGGACATCATCTTTTCGAGGCTCTCCGGCGTGAGCGAGACGATGGCCGCGTCGTCAGCGTAGAGCATGTCCCACAGGGCCTCTGCGACCGTCACCATCATCGCCTTCTTCCCCGCCGACCTGCCCCTCTTGCCCGTGCACTCCACTCGTGTTGCGATCTTGATCATATCCGCCGTCACCTTGGGGTCCTTGTCGAACTCGGTCACTGCGACCATGCGCATCGCGGCAGAGAACAAGTTGAACAGCAGCGGGGCCAGGTTGCACCCCTGTCGGAGACCTTGGCCGACGTCAAACCATTCCGAGTACTGCCCGTCGTCCGTTCGAACCCGCGCCCTCATGCCCTCGTGGAAGTGGCGAATGACCGCCAGCATCTTCGGGGGCACGCCAAAGCGTCCGAGCACGTCCCACAGCAGATCTCGGTCCACCGAATCGTACGCCTTGGTGAGATCGACGAAGCACGCGAACACCGCAGTACTCTTCTTCCTCGCGAGCTCATGGAGCCGCTGGATGGCGAACAGCATGTCGAGCGTCGACCGGTGTGGGCGGAAACCGCTCTGCTCCTCCGGGAGGATGCCCTCTCGCTCGCAGTAGTGGCTCAGTCGTGTAGCAACGACCTTAAGCAGCACCTTGCCGGCGTGTGCGACGAGCGAGATGCCCCGGTAGTTGCCGCACTCCATCGTGTCCCCCTTCTTGAACAGCACTTTGATGGTGGCATCCTTCCACTGCTGTGGTACGTCCCCAGTCTGCCACACGTCCACGACAATGGCGTGGAATTCGCGGAGGAGACCTTGATCTCCGTCCAGGAAAAGCTTGATCAGCTCAGCCGGTAGGTCGTCCGGCCCGACGGCCTTTCTGTTGGCCATTTCCCGTACCGCTTCCTCAACCTCAAGTAGAGATGGGATGTCGTCGAGTGGCACGCACGTGGGCCACCGCTTGACCTTGTCAGCCGCATGCAGGTCGATGGTCGGCGACTTGGTGTTGAGAAGCTTGTGGAACCACCGTGCCCACCGTTGGCGAATAAACGTGGGGTCCCGAAGGACCTTGCCGTCCTCGTCCTTGATGTTCTGAGAGGTGAACGACCTCTTACCTTCGACGTCGATCATCTTCAGGTGCCTGTAGAAAACCGCCTGATCCCCCTCTCGGCTCTTCTTCTCGAGCTGCCGTACATAGATCTCGAAGAACGTTTCCAGTGCTCTCCACCTCGCGATGCTGCGCTTCTTCCGCGCCGCCTTGAGCATCGCCTTCAGGGTCGCCTCGCAGGCGCTGTTCTTTGAGGCCCCACGCAGTTGCTGCTGGGCCGCCTTAATCTCCTTCGACGCGTCAGAGATCTCGTGCTGCGCTTCGCTCGTGTACCAGCCTCTCTGCCCTCGTGCGCACCTCGCCAGCGGCGCGGTCTCAGCAGCGGCCGACATCACCGTAGCCGTCAGCTCGGCGGCGGTCTCTCCCGTTGGCCGCCTGAGCGCCGTGGGCGGAGGGCGGCTAGAGGCCCTGTTTTGGAAGGCGTCCCGTAGGTGTTTGTCCTTCCTCAACCGCTCGAGGTCGATACGGATCCGGCTGCTTCCGCTGTTCCCCCGCACTCGTCGGTTGGGTGCGACACGGGGGGGGAGGCGGACAGTCGTAAGCACGAGGTTGTGGTCAGAGTCTTCGAAGTCGACACGTTTGACGGAGACATTGCGCATGAAACGCCGGTCCGCCTGACGCATGAGGATGAAGTCGAGGCGGTACTTTTCCTTTCCCTTGTTGGAGCTCTAGAATGTGTGCTGCACTCCACCTTTCGGTGTCCGGAAGTAGGTGTTGGTCAGGGAGAGTTGGTTGTCTGACGCCAGTCCAAGGAGTCGTTCCCCGTTGTTGTTCATAATGTCGCGTCCGTACGCGCCCATAATCTTGGCATCGCAGCACCCGTCTCGCCTCCTACCAGTGCGTGCGTTGGCGTCCATTAGCACCACGAGATGGTCACCGCTGTGAACCTCCCGGATCGCTGCGTCGACAGTAGTCCAGAAGGAGTCCTTGGCGTTAACATCACCGCCCGCGGTGGTGGGGACAGTTTCCGTGGGGGCGTACCCCACCACGAAAGTTACTCCGCAGGTGCGGCCAATTTGTAGACGAACCTTCATCAGACTCGGGCTAATGCACTCCACCGTCCTACCTTCCTCGCCCACACTCTCCCACATGGCCTCCTTGATCGCTATGCCCACACCGTGTAGGCCCCTCTTGTCCTTGTATTTTCAGGTGAATTCTACGGAAGGAAATCACAACAAGTAGTGTCTGTGCGTATTTTTGTTCCTCCTGTTGGAATTGAATGTGTGGCATGGCTTTGGCTTGAATTTGTTTCTTGACGTTTATTGTGCGGTTTGTTGCAGAAAACAGGGAACAACCCTGCTGTTTGGTTCATTCAGTGGCTTTTACGTGGTGTGCCAGCGGTGTTTCATTTTACAGCAATAATAGCCTACCTAGTAGCCCGCACTGCTATGGCTATTGTTTATTGCTATTTTTCGTTGCATCGACAATTAATTAATTATGGGGGGGAAATAGAATGTGTCCATGATTCTAGAGGCACTGACAGCAATTGATTTGGTGTTCTGATGGGTTTGACACTGCTACAGCAGGGAGGGGCTGTTGGAGGCGCATTTGTTTTGCTTGAAGTATTTTACCGCGATTGATTCCAGAAATAAATATATCTACTCTGTCTGCCGAATGAATGGCGATCGCGGATGACCAAGGGTGAAGGGAATAATGCGGGAAGAAAGTAGTCCCCTCTTCACCCTCTGAAGAACGAACGAGTGCAGAGTAGTAGTAGTAGTCGGATGCGTCGAAGAAACATTTCCTGAAAGACTAGAGTCCAAGATCATTTGCGCTGTGTGATACAGCAACACAATTGATTATTCATATAAATTTCGACGGTGGGAGACGGCATAATAGACAAAGCGTGTCGACGAAGCCAACCGCGCGCGCATATGTCGAGCATTAACGACCAAAACAAGCATTGCCCGAGCACGAGGGACAAAGAAAAGCGTGCAGAAGTACAGCACACGCGAGGAAAATGAGCATAACCAGCGTGCATAAGTCGCCATTTTGAGCATAACCAGCGTGCATAAGTCGCCTTTTGAGCTTACGCACGTGCCGAAAAACGTGCATAAAAATGTCAAGAAATAAGCATAACAGGTCAGGGCCTAGGAGTGCTTGCTGTGTCGTGACACTCTCTCTCTCCCGCTGCGTCCTGATCGTGTCTGGTGTCCTAAATACAAGTGATACCATCATCTTCAACACACATACATGGGTATAGTTACACTCTAGAGTGTATCCCGCAAGGGAACCCGTGATGGGGATGAGTGGCGCCGATGTTGCAGCAGAGGCTGCCGACGTCACCACTAGTACGCAGGGCAGAGTTGACAACCTGGAGAGCAAAGTTTCAGGCCTGACGGACGAGGTGCAGCAGCTGACTGGGCTGCTTCGATCCGCCCTCGGAAAGTTAGAGAAGGAGGGGGAGTCCGGCGGTGCTGGGGTGGGCGCCGTCGTTACGGGCGATGCGCCCACCCGCGGTACCCAGGAGGGGGCCCCGCAAAACGAGGGAATCACGCCACCCTCAGACCCGGCGGTTGGGCCGGGTGGCGGACGTGACAGGGGATCGCTCCCCCAAGGTGAGACAACCGAGACATATGGCGGCGGTACCGGTGGTTTTGGCGGATTCGTCGGAGAAGGAGATGGTTTTCACCAGAACCTGTATAGCAAAATGCGTGTGTCAGTGCACGCGCCGCGTCTCGAAGGCGGCAAGGGATATTACTCGTGGAGGAGGGCCTTTATCCAGGCTGCTAAAACAGTAGACATGGACGGCCAGTTCGTAGGGGCCACGGAACCCCAGCCGGACGTCGGGGACATGAACAAACCCAAAGCTACGTTGCTGGCAGAGGGGTACTCCGAGGCGCAGATCCACCGCAGCCTCCAAGCTTTCCACTTTCTGTCCTCGGCCCTGGTGAGGGAGCCAGACAAGGCCGTCTTCGGGAGATGTGTGACGCCGAAGCAGGCGTTGGATGAACTCGACAAGGTGCACAACCCGGAATCGCAGGTAGCCACACAGGAGTTGCTCAGCAAGTTTCAGAACTTCGCAATGCCGGCCGACAAAAACCCGACTGAATCGCTTATCGCCATGGAGCAACTCGCAAGTCGTCTGAACGAGAGAGGGGTCAGGGTCGAGGCTTCTTACGTGCTGTCGCTCTTCCTTTCGGCCCTACCGGCCGAGTACGACCATGCCAAACTGACTCTGCAGTCCGCACCGACTCTGGACCGGGGAGAGGTCATCAGAGTGGTGGGCTCCCAGCACTCCAGCATCAAGCAGGGGAAGAGCCATCGGAACAGCAACCGCAACAATCACAAGGCGTCTGAGCAGGGATTACTCGTGAGCGCCGACAATGGCAGCGGCGGAAAAGCTGGTCGCAACCGCGGCCGCGGGGGACGCGGCGGTGGCGGAAACGGCGAACATGGCGGCAGCGGCAACGGCAACGGCAACGGCGGTGGAGACGGCAGCCCCACGGCGGCCGTCGTAGGGGCCGGTGCTACCGGTGCAAGAGGCGAGGGCACCAGTCGTTCTCGTGCACTACCCCCATCGCCGACTTCATGACCCAGTGCGAGAACTGCGACGGGTATGGACACGATAAGAGCAAGTGCCCGTCGGCGAAGGACGAGGAGGAGGCGAAGGGCGAGACGGCGGTCATGGCGGTTGCGGTGGCGAGCGATGACGAGGAGCTGGATGTGGCACGTGAGGCCTTGTAAGAAGAGGCGGGGGAAAGACACAATATCCGCGCTGGTCACTACGCGCGCACCATCCACACACAGCAGCAGTAGGAGATGGTGAAGATAGCACCATTGCAACAGCGTGGAAGGGTGGAGACACAGAAAACCGGCCGCAAGGCCGTGTGCCCCATGGCCGCGACGGAAGGGGCGTGGGGGGGGCAATATTGAGAAGGATACGGCGAGATGGCCGTGCGCCCATAGCCGCGACGGGAGGGGCGTGGGGGGGCAACATTCAGAGAACACGGCGGTAGGGCCGTGTGCCCACAGCCGCGACGGGAGGGGCGCGGGAGGGCAACAACTAAATAACACGGCGGTAGGGCCGTGCGCTCGCAGCCGCGACAGGAGGGGCGCGGGAGGGCAACAACCAAATGACACGGTGGGAGGGCCGTGTGCTCGCAGCTGCGACGGGAGGGGCGCGGGAGGGCGACAATCAATGCAGCCCCATAGCGCGTCGGGAGGGCGTGGGGGGGAGGCAAACATTAGCCCCATGGCGCGTCGGACGGAGCGTGAGGGGGAGAGAAAATCGAAGCAGCCCCGTGGCGCATCGGAAGGGGCGAGAGCGGGAACCCCGCGGCACGTCGGAAGGCGCGTGGGGGTAGGGTACTTGCATCGTGGTGCTAAAACGGGAACTCCTTTTGTGGCGAGGCTACAAGCCGGGACGAGCTCTGGGAGGGGGGGACCACGCATCACAGCGCTGGATTGTGGCACTTCTTTCTTGACGGTATTTGGTGTTTGATGATATTCGTAGAGAAGTTGGTAAATCCTCGTGAGTTGTCATGACTGTACTTTGGTTGAAGAGCCAGGGAGGGTGTTCCGTGTTTCTCGTAGGCGTTCGCGCCCACATGTTCAGTATTTCCTGATAGTCATTCGGTTGAGACCCTCATTGATTGCGGCTACGTGGTGCCGTTCTCTAGGCTGCGCAATGTGCAGAAATATGGGATACTGTTGGAACCGCTGAAGGAACGTAGGAGGAAAAAATGGGACACCAGTGTTGTACTCCACGAGAATAGAGGATTGCCGAAAAAATGCATGCCGGTTATGTGTCGCTCATCAAATGTTGGATGATTGCCTTCCGCCCCGGTGCGCTGTATTTCATAAGCGAGGGGGGGCGATTTCGATGTTTGTCTGATGTTTGTTTGAAGAACAAACAGTAGTGCAGCCGCATTGTAGTTGTTTGAACCAACTCCTCAGGATAGTCTTGCACTTTTACTGCTTGCCAAGCGTTGGGATAGGGCGTTTGATGGAACGGTGAATATTGGTGGGGGTTTGACCCGGAGGCCGGGTTTCCCCCTGTTGTTTTGTTTTCGTTGGTCTTTTGTCCGTTTGGTTTTTTGGCCACATCCGGCGTGTGAATGCCCACTTAGTGGTTAGTTACTAGCGTAAAGAACCAGGGAGGGTGTTCGTGTGTGCATGAGCGGATGAGAATATTCCAACGGGACTGTAGGAAGTGGTTACGCAGACAGGAATTGATAGTCCCCTGGGTTGGTTTCATGGTTGATCCACGGGAGTCGACCCTGCGGGAGTGCTTACTGTGTCGTGGCACTCTCTCTCTCCCGCCGCGTCCTGATCGTGTCTGCTGTCCTAAATACAAGTGATACCATCATCTTCAACACACATACATGGGTATAGTAACAGTCTCCTCCCAACCCCCCTCTACAACCTGCCCTACCTTGTTGATGCCCACAACCCACCCACAACCTGCCCTTTGGCCACCCGTGTTGTTCCCGCAGCGGGCTCTATCGTGGCGCTGGTCACGATTACCAAATGCCAAAGCTATTTATTAGGAAAATGTTGGCGTCTGTGTGTGGTAAAAATGCCACGAGGATTCTAAATTTTGCCTGACGCTTGAACAGTCTATCGGCGTAAAGCGTGTTCCCGCGGATTTTGGCTTCAATTTGGAGGAAAATTCCCCCCGATAACGCTAGATGCCTTGGCACATCCTGTTATGTAAACGGAGCTGTCGAAAATGAAATTTGGCGCCACTCCAAACACTTCCTCCGAACTCTCTGAAGAGGTATCTACATTTGTCTCTCGGTTCATGTCGCGGAGGAATCTCAGGTAGTGTATTCTAAGGCCACTTGTTACGCTGTCTCTTTTTGGGCTGTCCCTTTTCTCAAAAAGGGACAAATGACCAAAAAGGGACAGGATGGGGTGATCTTTTTTCGCTGGCCCTTTTCGGGAGGTTCAAAAACGCAAAAAAAGACCACGTAACAAGTGGTTTTTGGTCAGTTGTCCCTTTTTGAGAAAAGGGACAGCCCAAAAAGAGACAGCGTAACAAGTGGCCTAAGCAATTTAGCCTCGACCACGAAGGATTTCCTTTTTCTCCAGGATCGCTCCGAAGGTCGGCAGCCTCCCCACTGCCAATATTCACATTACATTCCACATCCGCTCCAAGTTTGATGCCTCCTGGGTTGTGAAAACCGTAGGTGACATGACACAAGATACCACACCCCCTGGACCAATTTTCCAAAGCTCGATCACTCCACGACGAAGACGATACACAAATGGCACTTCTCGATTTCGGAAAGCCGCCGTATTAGGCGCTGCTGCTCATTCTGTAGTGGAGTAATCGAGCTTCTATGTCAAGTGGTATCTTGTGTCACTTACGGTAGTGATTGGGGGTCGTTGCACACGGAAGACACACACACTTCGTTTGAGAATGTCAACGGCTCTGGTTCTGCACTGAATGACAGACTGACAACGAAGAGTAAACCGTAAGTAAACAGTCCGAACGGCGTACAACCTGGCCATACAGTTGTGTTCGGTTTCTAGCCCCACGCATACTCTGTTGGTGGTGCACTTCAAAGAAATACCAAACCTCCTGTTTGCCAGTGGAGCTTTCACCTTTCCAACGGGCGTCAACCAATAACGGCGACGGATTGCCGACTGTATCAGGTGCAAGCTGTTATATCTCACCCTGACCATTTCGGTTTTGTACGTTCAGTTCTGTAGCCCAGCCACAGGATACCAAAATCCATGTCATACGCACACATACACATGACACGTAGCTGTAGCTGACCTGCGTCCTCGCCAACCGCAATTGAAGCTACACGCTGGTCCACGCTAGACTTTTTCGGAATCAAAGCTCGTTTCAAAATTCAGATGTGCATGGTTCGGGAACGTGGGGGCCTGTGAACCCACACGTCTAGGGGCCCAGGACAGCCTGGTCTCCAGTGTTTGCAAGCAACTCCAAGTATGTAGGGCCTCATGATACGCATAAAACGTGCAACAGGATAACCATCCACAATGGCAGCCCACCAGGATCATCTGTCGCCAAGGTTGCACACTACCGGGAGCATTGTCCCGGAACCGCCCCCGTCTACCTCGATACGCAACACCGCGCAAGCAGCCGGTCGATGTGTGTCACTTTCGCTATCGCTGTTCGACTCCTTTCTAGCAGCGGCCTCAGCTTCAGCCGCATCGATAACAATGGTGATCTCCACCTTCTCTCCCGGTTCAAGTTCCCCGAGCTCACTTCCATCGAGGCTTATCCAGCCCGGGAGACTATCCTTACACACGTGGAATGCCCCCTTGATGCCACCGGTGTTGCTTATCTCCGTCACGGCCGACAAGGACGGCGTCTGGTCAAGAATCAAGACGAGGGTCGGAGGCTCCAGCACGACACGGGCAAAGGGAGACAGCTTGGACGCAGCTATAGAAGCTGTTCTGCGAGGACTAAGAGGCTCCACGTCCACGTCCGGCTCGGCCACAGTCTTCTGAGGGGCGCATGCCAGCGATGTGCGGAAGAGCGCGCTCACTGTCCGTGCATGTGTCGCACATCAACCACAGCAGCCACGCATATCAGCGGCAACAGCAACAAGTGGCATAAGTGGCGAAGTGAGTCAAACATTCTACTGGTGCATCCCGAACGACGGACATGACAGGTGGTGCAGAACGGTCGACAAGGGTCGAACGGGGAACGGTTGGTCTCGTTCGGCCGGCCACCAATGCATGAGGCATTTCGGGGGGCTTCACGGCCGGCAACGACTGGCACCTTATCGTGGACCATCAAGCGACAAGACCACCCACAAGAGCACAACTCGAGAACCATGCTATTGTACATGCGAGGGACCCCTGGGTGGAGGGAGGGAAATGTGCTGCCAGGCTCAGTTCCACTAAACAAGAGGGCAATCGGAACGCTTCCTCTCCGCGATTGAACGAAAACAACATGCAATATATATGGACTTGTTCACCAAACCCTTTCGGCGGATCGCGGTCATCAGAAGGTCAACCAGAAGGTTACAAAAACAATATATATACACGTGGCACCCTCAGCAGGTACGCGTATGGCCTAGGTACAGGTGGCACAGACGTCTTCCGCCTCCAAATTCGAGCACCAGGCGAAACATTGCATCGTAGCGACGAAAATACCGCCTCACTTTCCTCTACGCCAAACCTACGTGAGAGCCCGACAGTAGCCCCGCCTGATACCCATATTGAGATAGATGTCTCTTCATACCTACTTCCGCACGGCCGGGCACGCCGTGAAAAGACGACTGCGCTACTTCCTCACCAGGCATGTGGTCGGACACGAGAGGGCCGGAGCTCCAATACCTCTCGAGGCCGAGTCGTCGAACAGAGTCGCCGCCCTGCATCCCCATCGTGTAGAGAACACGGTCGCACCACGACGGGCATCGGACCTTTTTCTCCGGCCTGTATCCCACCGCACACCCGAACACAGACGACAAACAAGTCAGCAGCAATTATCTCGAGAGCATCATCGAAAAAATGGCCGGACCCGGCGTGGAAGGACCACGTGCCGCACGGGAGGTTTCAAGGAAAACTACACAAGGGACGGCCACGAACGGACTGGGGCCGCTACATCCAACATCATTCTTGCCGGAACAATGACCTGGAAGGTCATGAGCACGGTCTTCCGGCAGATCGGTACTGTCGCAGGACATTTCACCGCCGTCAGGAGTAAGAAACGAAACGCGTTCAACGCTGACATTGGTGGAAACGGATCAGGAAACGAAAGAACTCGCCTCTGATCGTATTCCTTGGTGCCGGGGATGTACTTGTAAGATGGCGGGAAGCAGAGAGGGCCCTCCTGGAACTCTTGGAACGCCGTCCCCGACGCACGCGCGATGGTCAGCTGATCCAAACCACTGTACAACCGTGGTACGGCACGGCACGGTAACCATGTGTGAGTGAATCGAGGAGACCACAAACAAGAGAAATTGACATGGTGAGATTCGGCAAACAAAGCGTTCAGCACCGCCAACGACCCGTACCTCAACATGAAATTTGTGGCCTGACGAACCAAGGGCGACAAGGTAAGGGAATCGGGTGCACCCCTCGCTACGAGGGAAAAGCCTGGACAAGGAATCTACGTTTGGGCCGAGAGCCCTTTGGACAGGCCAGTCCCTTTGTGAAGGGTGGTAACAAACGGAACAAGAGCATACACCCTGTGCTGGCAAATCTTCGCTAGGTGCGGTGTTCCTAGTCGCAACGCACGCACACGTGGTGCACAGCCCATGATGCGCGATACACCTGCACAACGCGTGATTGCAGAGTGAACAATTTTAGGAACACAGCGATAAAACCACTCGCCTCAGAGTCTCGAGATCGTCGTTCTGAAGCATCTCAAACACTTCCTGGTCCGGAGTCTCCTCTGTGATTCGGTAGTTGAGATCGCCAATCCAGAACACGATGTCCGCCTGCCAAGATTACAGCACGCGGCGTCGCTTGTGGAATCAATCCATCAAATACTCCTACCGCAAGATTGCAAGAGTACCTCTGTCAACATGCCGGTTTGGCCGAGGAATCCGTACCCAAAACCTTGTTGGTCGTGGCGTCCCCGTCCAAGTAGTATCAAGAAGTGTGAGGGACTTCTGCGGCCGTCAAGGACGGAAAGAAGACACGTTCACCGCCGAGTACTTCACGGCACCAAAACCTTTACGGCAGCAAGCCGAAAAGCATGCCACCAGCACCGTGTGGCTGGTAACCCAACGCTGTACTGGGAAGGGCGATACCATGGAGCCAGTCCAAGGCAGAACGACAAGGAAAAACCGAGACGTGCTGCAGGTTGTTGCCCAGCACCATTTCGACAGCACACTACAAAAATCGGGTTGTGAGGTGAGGAAGGGGGCGGAGTAAGGGTTGGCAACGCTTGGAGAGGATAGTACCGCACACCTGTCGTTCCCAACCTCCTTCTGACCAAGGCGCAAATTGTTTATAGTGACAGTGTGTGGCGATTTCTTTCAGTCTGCGGCGTACGCGTTGCTCTTCGGAACTCGTTAAAATGGGTGGCTCAAGGCCGCGCAGACTGCAGTGCTTCAGCAAAAGACCTAGCTAAGTCTCGTGCTGGACAGCACCGCAACGCAAAACATCGTGCCCCATTTGTTACAGTGCCAATCGGCTGCCAGCTATCGACGCGAATCGTTGGGCCGCAACCTTCTACGTTGTTGACGCAACGCGAGTAGCGAATGCACGCCACAAGTTCGAAACGGGCGGACAAGACACTTCAACACCACCAATTTGGGACGCACCGGTGTGTCGACGGCCACTCCAAAGCTCTTGTAGGAAGCATGTACCAATGTCGACACATGCTTAACCGACGATGTACAAATCAATGTTCAAAGCCCGGTTCACAATCACAGCGAAACGCGGCTCAAATCTATCGAAGGTGCAGAGAAAATGCAACAAGGTGCAAGAAAAAAATCTTACAACAACTGAGGGAACGAGGCAAAAGCTTCGCTGTAGGTCACGTGCTGCCCACCTGCAGCACCGTTTTGGTCTTCGGCAGACCAGCGCTCATCCC
The DNA here is from genome assembly GCA_902602495.3 of Ectocarpus sp. CCAP 1310/34. Taxonomy (NCBI): domain Eukaryota; class Phaeophyceae; order Ectocarpales; family Ectocarpaceae; genus Ectocarpus; species Ectocarpus sp. CCAP 1310/34. The sequence goes on from CACKRE030005153.1 coordinate 271,992, forward strand.
TTCATCGCTCGGCATCCAAGCGAAGTCGTCGACCTCAACCTCCTCAGCGGGCCTCGTACCTGCACATGACGCCGTGCCGTTCGACCGTGCAACCGTTGAATAATTCAGGTTGCAAGCGCAACAACCAGCGGAGGGTTAACACCGACACCGGGGGAAAGGAGTGGTGTAGAATGTTCGCGGGAAAAAAAGGCGAGACAGCGACAGCGGAAAGGCATCTGCACGTAGCGACGCCAGGATGTCCTCCGTGGTCAACACGCTGCTAGTCGTGAGACCGCTAGGGAAACCTCTGCCATCATCGTGTACCAAAGGACCTCCTCGTGAAATTGTGTACCAAAGGACCCTTCTCGTGAGATGAACGTGTGGAAGTGCCGCTGCTGCTGCTGCTGCTGCTGCTACTGCTGCTGCCGTCGAGATCGAAAGGATAGCACCCCACTACTTTCCCTGGTGCACAATGATTTCGGGCATGCTGATTGTACTACCGACTCCTTTCACTGAATTCCACGCAGTCGCTGGCACGCACTTGCACCCCTGGTTCCTTCATTTCCGCGTACCATGAGAATTACCTTTTTCAGCCTCACTTCCGCTGCCGTCGATCTCGCCCTTTCCAGAAGACACTCCTCCTGCAGGGAGGCCTTCCTCGCCTCCTCCCCGCTTTGGCAAACGAAAGGCCATGGCGGCTCTAATGGCTTTCTTCACCTCCGAGTTGCGCGTTGGTGATATACCGCCTGATCGCCCGCCCTGACCGGCAGCCCCGAACAAGCTGCCCCATGTGCTACCCTGCCACCTGTCTTGGGCCTTGTCCTTTTCTTTATCCTTTCCTGCGGGGTCCTCAGCCTCGTCCACGAGCAGCCTGCCATGTCGAACAACACACAAACAATAAGAGTACAGCAAAATCACGAACAGTGGTTAGAGATCGTTGACATGAAGGGCTTCTCGAGACAAGACGAACATCATATATGCCCCGTGGTCAGGGAACACATTAGGCACATCAAACGTGCTAGGACAGAAACAAACAGGCAGCAGCACACCCGGAGCTCATATAGAGAGCAAAATCAGCATCAAGTCGAGCGAGCGCCACACCGGCCCCAGCAAATACATGCCGGTGAGCAACGTGCGACGGACACAAAAGCACGTGATAGATGTTCAAGATGCCCACACGGGCGAAATAAAGAAAGATGAACAAGGACTCATGACAGCGGTCGCAGCCAGACCCTCGCACCAGAGACCAAGCACAACATCACCAAGAAAGAGGAACAAAAACTACTAAACGAAACTATTTGGACAACGTACAATCAGACGGGGCATGACAGGCAGGGGAGAAGGCACGCACCACGCATATTCCGTTGCGGGAAAATCTTGCCGTCGTATGGTCTGCCTGCTCCCTCCTGCCCCTGCCAGTCGACGGCATCCAGGCGATACAAGTACAACTCCTTTTGTCTCTGCCCAACGTAAAACAACACTTGACTCATGCCAACGTAGTCTGGATTGGCATGAAGCATGCCGACCAATCCGACCGGGGCCCTCAAACAAGATGACAATAACGATCATGCAAGTTTACCCGGGAGTCCTGGAGACAGAGGCTCAATGGACCTTCCCACCCATGTTCAGATTGGCCATTACCCTTCGAGACCAACAAGATGGAGATCGGTTCCCTCACCTGCCGTCGGTATCGGCGAAGACGGGTTTCGACGAGATAAGCTTGTACTCGGCGTTCCTCGCCAGCATCTGTTCGCGATGCGCCGCCATGTGCACGCACACGAAGCAGAGCGACGAACGCCCCCCAACCTCCAGTTGCACGGCCACGGCACCTTTGTTCCCGAGGTAACCCTAGCCATAAGGGTACCGTTCAAGAGGAAAACGAGCTTGAGCGAAAAAAAAAAAAACAGCATCGACGAGACACGAAAACCTCGGGACCTTGCCGATTAACGCAGATATGTACAGCATACAGCAGTGCATCCCAGCACTGCGGTGCGTTTTGCGGCCGACCTGTTGTGAACAAGCAAGCGCTCCACTTCACCAGACAAGCTCGAGAGTGTGGGGCGAGACTGGGTGGGGAAAAGGGACCACATCGTTCCGCGAACCAACGCGCTCATACTTCACCGCCTTGACAGGGACTTTCAACTGAAGATGCCGCACCCAACAGCAGATTCCCTGACGAGCAGATAACACACGCAAAAACAGACAACCACGACTGCGTTTACTCTACAGTGTGTCGTCGGTGAGCTCGACATGCCAACAAAGAACCATTCAGGACGCATTTGCAAGTTCCATGAATCGTCACAACCAACCCTTGCTCACCCCGAGTCCTGTCGGCACAACTGCGGTCTGAACATTTGCGATCTTAGGGCAAAGATCCTCCTTGGCCATTACCAGCATATATGTCCCCAGTAACCGCTGCTCCGTTACCATGGCGTACCTCACCCCGTACTGAAGCAGTATGGTGACCATCAGCAGCAGCCACAGCATCGACAAACGCACGACAAACGCGGCGCAGCTCCGTCACGGGGAGTTGTCGGATCTCAATATCGTTGGTGGACGTGACCTGAAATTGAATACTTGCTTCCGTGGTACGATCTGCTGGTTCATTCTACATTTTCAACAGATTGCGTACCATGATAGGATAGCATCTCAAGCCTCCATGAGAGCACCGTCAAAATAATTGATGCCCGTAGGCTGTGTAGCTGAACGAGTCGGCACGTTGCATTCTACAGCAGTCCATCATAAACCAATGAATACCAAGCCTTGAGCACAATCATCCCCTCTTGCTGAGTGAATCTTCTTCAGAGTATTGTATACAGACAGAAGATGCTGGAGGCAGCACGGCGGTACAATGTTGGAGAGAACATCGATATAAGTACTACTGAGGGTACAAGTACGGCAGTGCCAAGACCAGAAAGAGTCGCTGGATCGGCCATTCCTAAATGTGAGCAAAGACCCGCCGTGCTTAGCCAAACGTGCGAATCAACCGACCGCGGTGACCTTACCAACCCGTGCTAGCGTACATCACTCTCCTCGCATCTTTCTTGCGCCACAACATCGCCATCACAGGGTCTGACTCACCCGTTCGCCATACTGCGCAAGGTAGGCGTACACGTGCGTGAACCACTGCAACGAGTTGGTTCTACTCTGCGTGTCGAGAAAGCTGTCCATCACCACGTTCTGGGCGCTCAGCTCCACCACCTGGGTGAAGGGTAGGGTTAAGGCTAAGGTTAGGGAAGGGCACAGCAGCGATTGATCTTCGTCCTTCCGGCCCCAATGCGTTCAGTGCTTCGTTGGATCCGGCCACACCCTTCCGTCAGCGAAGGGGTCGGGACAAAAGGAGGGTAAAGTTATCGTGATGACGAAGACAGAAAAAAAGAAAAAATGGTTCGGTCATCCGCTTTGATGACAGCGAGCACGACGAACTGATTACCTAAAAACAGGCGTGTTGCCGCTGTTGACGCACAAGACTCGGGGGCATCAAGTACGGTTTGCTGCCAGGCCACCACTTTGCTCCGGGCATCACGCACTCAATACTCCACGGAGCACCAAACTACTCCAGACGTGAGAATGATATCGAGTGTCCCCAAGGTTGTCTAGAAGATACGCTATATTACTCTAGATCCCACCAGTGATATGGAGGTACAAGTCGAGGGACATGGGAAAAGACGTCAAAACAAGGTGGGGATTAGAAAGAGTGCCATCAGGGTGACTCCCTTAGGGTGAATACTGTACCTCTTGAAACCCAATGACAAAAATGTCCGGTGGGACGCTGGTATCTCCCTCCTCATCCAGCTTGTCGACGTCTAGCCACAACCCCATGTCTTCCGCGCTGTCAAGCTTCCGCCCTAAAACAACACAACGATTCATCGCACATCGCAAACAGCCAACACGCCCAATCATCTTTCTTGAGATATATCCTATTGTGAGCGAAAAAACATCGACTTGAAGAAGGGTACTCGGGCATGCCTAAACGTTGCCCTCGATAAACCTGCGGAAAACGACAATGTAGGGAGGTCGTCCACCCCTTGAGAAGCGAACAGGTTTACCTCAACTAATCGTCTCATGGAGTAAGTGAGCAGGGTAAGAATGGAATGTTGGGGATAGGAGTGCACAGATCAACACGACAGTATCGACATCCAAGCTTCGACTGTATTACACGCCTCAGGTACACCGCAACGCGTGACGGTGTCAACGAGTTTGAAAAGCTTCTGTGTTCCAGTGATCGATGACAGCGAAAAGAAGTAACACAGCACCACAGGAACAGAAGTCGAAATGGGAGTCGGCAAATGTCACAATCGCAACATAAGCTAGCCCTACCGCCGGCATACCTCGCTCCCGAACGTCGGGAATCATGGTGATGAAGTCACTTGTCACTTGTGATTCGTGATTGGTGCTGCTGATATGCAGTTGTTGATACTGCTTGTGATGATATGCTGCAGGCTTCACTCGGCTGGACCTTTGTCATTCCGTGCAAACTCTAGGTCGCACAAACACACAGAGTCTCCGGCACAACAACACACTGATTGCTCCGTTTCCCGCTAAACAACGGCAAACTACAAGGCGAGTCTTTCGCCCTGCACGTACTGTAGCCCACTTCCTTCTCGAGTCACGCGCTCGTTACCTGCGACATTCCAGGTGCCACAGAAGACACGAAGGTCCAGCACGTCCGCCGCTTCGACTCGAACTTCCGCAGGCTTGATGGGCCTTTCGCTGTCGCCACCGCTATCCTTATCGCTGTCTCCCACATCCGACATATCTTCCCGCTTCGTAGGCCCGCTGTTGTCATCACCACAATCCTTACCGCTGGCTCCCACATCTGACATATCTTCCCGCTTTTTGGAGCTGCTGCTGTCGTCACCGCTGTTCTTATCGCTGGCTCCAAAAGCCGAAACCTCCTCCCGCTTCGTGGGGCCGCTGTTGTCTTCAACACTATCCTTATCGCTGGCTCCCGCAGCCGATATCTCTCCCCGCTTCGTGCTGTCGTCACCGCTGTCCTTATCGCTGGCTCCACAAGCCGTAACCTCCTCCGGCTTCGTGGGGCCGCTGTTGTCTTCACCACTATCCTTGTCGCTGGCTCCCACAGCCGATATCTCTCCCCGCTTCGTGCTGTCGTCGCCGCTATCCTTATCGCTCGCTCCAACAGCCGATGTCTCCCGTGCGGATGCAGTTGCTGCCGAATCACGGGTCTTGCGACCATCGCTATCATCTTCCTCCGGCCGTGGTGCAAGCGAACGTGGTGGTGAAATGTCCATGGAGAGGGTGTTCGCCTGGTGCTGTCCTTTCCCCGGGAGGGTCACCACCTACACAAGTGCAAGTACGTAGCGACAAACACACGGTGAATGTTTCTTTCCGATAAAACTGTGGTATGGTTTGCCAGTTGCATGGCCCGGGATACCGACCCATCACGAAAATGACCCCCCCCACTCCCCCCACCCCCCCGCAATCTAGACTTCAGTGGGTTGGCGCTGTTGGCAAAGCGCTGTAAGACACGCCACCCCAAATATAGCCCCCATAGTATGCGCTACCAAAGACGCGTGACGCATGGATGCGTGNGATTGCCAGACACATGGACGGGTTGAGTGGGGATAGCTGCATACTGAAAACCCACGGGTTGAGTGATTTTGGAGTGCCGGACACATAGACGCGTTGAAGGAGGATAGACATATATTGAACCTCACAGGTGATTTGTATTGGAGATTGCGAGTCACCTAGAAGTGTTGAGTGAGGATAGCTGCATACTGAAACCTCACAGATGGATTCGTTGTTGAGTTTGCCAGACACATAGACGCGTTGAGTGGGGATAGCTGCATACTGAAACCTCACAGATGGATTCGTTGTTGAGTTTGCCAGACACATAGACGCGTTGAGTGGGGATAGCTGCATACTGAAACCTCACAGATGGATTCGTTGTTGAGTTTGCCAGACACATAGACGCGTTGAGTGGGGATAGCTGCATACTGAAACCTCACAGATGGATTCGTTGTTGAGTTTGCCAGACACATAGACGCGTTGAGTGGGGATAGCTGCATACTGAAACCTCACAGATGGATTGGTTTTTAAGTTTGTCAGACACATAGACGCTTTGAGTGGGGATAGCTGTATACTGAAGATCCACAGTAGCTATAGTGAGGGGACAAGTCGAGGATGCAGTACACATAGAACCGACCCCCAACCAGTACCCGAACCCCCCCTGAAAAATAGAGGCCATGCGCCCCCTCCCCTCTCTACCTCCCCCAGAGGATGAAGAGGGTACAGTCCAAAGAAAGCACAAGCTTACCTAAGGTTAATGCCTGTTGGTACGGCATTAAAAAAATACAAAAGTCCCCCATTGGGCGGTGGAGGACTTGGAGCTAAGACGCCCCAAAACTCTCCGGCGTGCGATCCAAAATGGATCGGACGG
>CACKRE030005153.1:283691-300681 GCA_902602495.3 Ectocarpus sp. CCAP 1310/34
GGGGGGGGGGGGGGGGGGCCTTTTGGGGGGCGGGGTTATTAGCACGGGCTCTCTTCTGCGCGAGGACCCGCATAGCGAGCACGAGGGTCGAAGTCCTTCGGGCAAAGGTGGAGGCCAAGGCTGTAGACCCAAGGTGAGTGAAATTCCTGAATGAGGTCGACCGCATGCCCCCGCAACAACAGCAGCATTCCCAGTACCAGATGGTGCTGCTGCCACGGCCCTCGCAGCGGCTCTCCCCCCCCAGCTGGACTCGACTATCCTCTCTTGCCAGGCCCTCCGAAGGGTGATGATGGTACGCGTACTTTGCCCTTGACCCCCCACCACACGCTGAATACCCTCCTCCTCCTCCTCCAAAAGACTTCTGAAGCTTCTATCGGGAACAAATTTTCGCTCAAACTTACGTCACATACGAAAGGTCGTGTGGGGTCTAAGGACGGTGGCATGGCACAGCCACCTATGCCACGGTTGAAAAATAGACGGCCTTGTGAAATCCCACCTGTGATGCGCCAAGTGGCGCTAGATTGCGGTGGCTGCGGATGACGACCTTCCCTCGGCGGACAATCTCTGGTTCGGATTCATCCTTTGGGGAACCTGACGCATCAGCAGCGGCAGCTAGTGATGACGCCGGGGAGCCAGCGTTACTGCCCGCAGCAGTGAGCGATTCCGGGGATCCTGCATTGCTACGCGAACCAATGCATGATGCGGGGGAGCCTGCGTCACTGCGTCCAGAACTGTGCGATGAGACCCTGCGATGGGTGCGGACGACGAGCTTCCCGCGGTATTTGACCTCTGGTTCGCTTTCTTCGGGCGGGTCGCCTGTTACATTTATGCCAGCCGCCACCGCAGGTCGGGGGGAGAGGAGAGAGAGACAGAGAGGCGGAGACAGATAGAGAGTCGGATAGACGAACCGAGAGACAAGACAAGGAGGAGATTATTATCATCAGAGGCAACGGCATGGGCGAGAAAGGCAGCACGCACGCATACCATAGTCCCCAAATAGCTTCGGAAACACTTCCGCGCGACTACTGTTGAGGGTTGAACGTTGCAATATACAACAACCCCAAGAGGGGTACTTAGGTTTCACGTGGAGGAGGCTTGGGAAATGTCTGCGGTCGGGCTGAAAGTGACGGGAGAAAATACACATTTTGCCCGTATGCTGTAATCATGTCAGTGCCACACGATGTTAGGTACGACACTACTGCTGTGTGTGTTGGATAGACTACATTGTACTTCATACGTCGTACCCCAAGAGGCGGAGAGGTGGCACCCCCCCGTAAGGTCGATTTTCATCAAAGCTCGATTACGCGACAACCAAGATTGTGCCAACACCAAAACACGGCGGGTTTGGAAACACCTAGTATAGGGATTTCCGTGACAAACTGCAATCGGAATACCGTATATGACGTAAGATACCACACACCCTGTACCGGTTTTGAAAGCTCGAGTACTCCACGACGAAGAGGGTGCGTGAATCCAGCCAGGCGTTGTTGGAAAGCTCTCGACAAGATGATTCCCAAACAACCGTTTTCAGCACCGTCACTCCTTGTGGTATGGAGCGACTGATCCTTGAAGATTGGTCCAGGGGGTGGTATCTTGTGTCATGTCATCTACGGTATTTCCGCACCCCCTTGGTCATGGAGCAATCGAATCGAGCTTTGAATGGCGGTCTAGGGGGGGTGCCATCTCAACGCCTGTTGAGGTACATCGCAATCATCAAACATGGCCGCTGTCGTATTAAACTGCTGTTGTGTAGCAACCAAGCCCGTCCCCAGCGGGAGACACCACGCCAAGACAGCGAAGACGGAGACGGAGACGGAGACAAAACAAGGGTCAGAACCTCAACAAGGAATGTGGAGGTCAACACATCAACACGAGAGGCGGGCATTGTCAGTCTCAAAACTTGATTGCGCCCAAAAAAGCGCGTCTCGTTCAGCGGTACGCCTGCCCAAGGTAGAGCCATGCACTCAACAACACCTTCTGCAACCCGCCCGAGGCCAAGGCTGAACAATTAACACAGGGCGTTTTATCGAAATCAAGGCTAATAAACCTCCTAGCACTGGAAGCCCGAATGGGGACACTTTGGTGACGCACCATGGTCGTCACTATGCTCCGCTGCGTGAAACGTGCGTGGGAAACCTTGGTCTACCATGCCTGTGTGAGGTGGTACGATACTGCCGTGTGATGCCTGTGTGCCTCTCCTGGGCCTCTGACTTGCTATGCACAATCCCCCAAGCCGCGGTTCCCCTTGTTGGTAAAACCGTATGCATTCATATGCATAGCCTGGTATTGGGAAAAAATGCTGACTTGGCTTGAGTAAAGGAAAGTGTACCCGGCGCGTTAGGCGACACGCTCTGTACTGAAGCCAAGTCAGCCTTGGGGCCTCGGGACTGTACAGCGTCTGCCAATGAGCGGACGCGATTTCTTCTGGACCCATTACCTGCAACGAACAGGGTAAGAGGAGGGGGATACAATCCGCAAAAATAATACTCATAAGTATGTTGCAATTTGTTTTGTCAGCCATTGAGGTCAAAACTTCAACACAACCACAAACCCCAAGTTCAATGACGCTGCGCAAGAACAAAAACGTACTTCGCTGCGCCATTCAAACATACATCGCAAAAACTAATTAAGTGTGGGACCTCGCGATGCAAGACTAAGATTCTGCCAGGCCAGAGACATTTATTCCGGGAAGAAACCAACCTTCCCGTAGGTCACGAGCTGGCAATCATCTCCGGGATGAGTCTCGGTGCCATGGTCTAAATTTGTGCGTCCCAATTGCCAAAATGCCTATACGTGCCCTCTTTCTTCTCGGCACTATTCAAAGAGGAGGGAAGCAATGCTTATGCTTACCAGAACCATGCACATATGACAAGGTACCTTCAGGCCTAAGACCATCGTCGCGGAGAACGGCCCACCCTGGGGAATATCGCGCTACTTTTTGTCGCGACAACTAACTGTCGAAGAGGGTCACGGCTCGCGGTTTGACGAGAAGGCTCAGCGGCGGGGCCTTTGGCCTTCGGAGCATTTAGAACAGAATGCAACCAGCAGATCATAGGGATAGCAACCCATCCGTCTACTCACCCACCTGCCCGGCGCTCTATCTGCCGATCTATCCATATTCCTTGCTCTTTGTGGGCACAACGCACGCACACAAGGCCAGTCATCTCGGCGGGTTGCAAAATCGCTCCTGGGCATGAGCTGCACTGTATGTATGTATGTCACCTTTGAAATCGGTCGAATTCAAATCCTGGCTCAGTCTGCCCACTCCCGGCACAAACGGAGGGGCACGTCCGTCGAGGCTACTGCGAGCCTTCGTGTAGAGCTCGTCACACTCGGCCTTCGTCAGCAATCGTGGTGAATCGTCTTGTTCATCCATGCTGCCCCAACCCCTCTGCGAGCCCTGCTCCGCAAGAAGTCGGCAAGTCACACAGAGCAGCAGTAGCCGGAGATGGACTGCTGCAGGGGGGGGGCTGCAGCTACATTTAGCCAACACAAGCATACCCTTTGATAAGAAAGATCTGTTGTAGCGGACCCCTCCCGGACGGCACAGCACCAACATCACTTGAACAACGACAAACGAAGAAGGGCCAGCTCCCCTGACCGAGGATAGAAAGCCATGGACAGCAAGGACAGAGCGGCCACCTTGGTTGTCGGTGCCATTGCCGGAGCTGTGGCCCTCTCGTTGTACAACAAGACTGCTAGGAGCGCGGCCACGAGCTCTGCTGCCTCGCTCAACAGCGCCGGCGCGCCCGCTGCTGCAGCCCGAAAGGTGAGCTATCGATCGATCGTCTTGTGCGTATGCTAGATGAACATGGGGGCAAGGTGTGCATGCCGCCGCATGTACATGCACTATTGCATTGCCTTGATTTGCAGACCGTTGGGCCGCACATGCTCCGATTTGTACGGAGGGGAATCCCTAACTCATCCCTAATCCGGGGCACATACATCATTGCTGCATGCCGTGGTCTACACACAGCAGTACAGCAGGGTGTACACGTACTTTGACGGTTATTCCGGTGCCGAAATTGGTGATTGGAACCGGCTCTTCGAGAGCCTCAAGCTGATCATTTGAATGTGGCACCCTCTTATTTACAATATGTATAGTTTCTGTGGAGCACACACGCGAGCTTGGAAAATCTGTCCGAGGGGTGTGGTGTCTTACGCTCTGTATGCTTACAGCAGTAATAATATCATACCACAGCCGAGATCCCCTTGTGCTTGCAGGATCCCTGGGTCCTGACCACAAGATACCCTTCCGGGCGTAGGCGATTGAGTGTTGTTGCACCATTATGACGTTGTGCTCAAACGGGAAAAGGTGGATTCGGTGTCCTCGTCGGATGATGAAGACGACGATATCGTTCGAGGTGTCCTGCTCCGGCCATACGAGCACGACAAGCGGATGAGGGCGAGGATACGACAGGCCGCGGGCTCATCAAAGGTACGCATATATACCTACCTGTGCCTTTACTTTTCGTAAGCTCAATAAATTACATCACAGCAGTACCGCCGATTCATTCGTTGATTGTATGCATGCTGCTGTAGCAATACAACATCCCACCCACGACCGTAGTCTCGATATTGTATTTTTACTTTGTACAGGGTTTCGCGCACCCACGACAGACTGCTGCTTTGCTATTGCACGCCTGCCTCGTGCCGCACCATACACTCGTTGCCCTTCCTGTTTATTACGGCGGTTGTAGCGGTGCAACTCTGCCGTTTCGAAATTGGCGAGGCACGAAATTTGAAACTTAAGCGTGTACATTATTTTCTTGCGCGGATAGCTGCAGCCAAGCAGGATTGATGAAGGCGCGGACAAGTCCATCGGCGGTACGCAGAGTGCACGCCCACTACTCGCCGTACTTTTCCGGTTTCTTTTCGCGGTTTAAAATCGTTCTTGTGTCGTTTCCGTGATTGCTCTGATAGTCATGATGCCATGATCAATTTGCCCAAACGTTGATGGGTCGGCTTCCGGCCGAAATGGCGATCAACATCAAACGTGTACCGTATCATGCCACTAAAACATCGCAGCCACTGAGGTCGGTAATGATATCATGCATCGCATCCATTTATCTTCATCGCTGACATTCTAACTGCAGTGTCAGCGCAGTTGTACAACACGATTCCACCCTTCACCTCCTGTGGCGTTTTCGCCTGCTGCGCTTTTGCACGGACGTGGCGCTTGAAATGCCGTGCTCACCGTCGTGGAAGGATGACGGCGAGTCCGGTGGTAGGCATGGAAAAGAGTACCCTGTCGACGACGACGACGCGCAACGACTGCAGCGTACCTACAGCATCCGGGAAGAGGTGGTCAGGTACACGACACTACAAAACTATACAATTACAATACAATGCAATATGCGCTTCGTTGCCCTTAGGAGGGGTGATTGCACGTGTTGATCACGAACACGCGGAGAGGCTTGAGAACGTCCAGAGTAGGCGGTTCCTCCGAATGATAGGTTTGACCGCGAGTCAAGTAGTACAACCCTTCCGTCGTTTGCACAACAACAGTCGATCGACCAACCGCAAAGCCAAGCAGCTGAGAAAGTGTAGGGTGCGTAACGACATGTTGTGGTGGCTTCTTGACGATGTTGAGACCCATGCCGTTTATCGATGTCATGGTTGCGGTTGACTTTTCCTCCGTTTGCTACGGCGCCACCCTAACATTATGGTATGTTTCAGGGAGGCAGCGATGGAGCGAAACCGCGTGGTAGTTCGGGTGCCAGCCACTAGCGCCAACATGGGGCCTGGCTTTGACTGCCTCGGTATGGCGCTCAGCATCTGGTCGGAAGTGACGATGGAGCGCAGCGACAAGTGAGCAACCGTTTCATGCAACGGACTCTCACGGCATTCTCATACCTCAAACTGTTGACTCTCAACACGTCTTCTTTCGATATTCAGGCGAATACTGGGCGTGTTACACGGCTGGGTAGTCACTTGCTAGTGCAGTCCATAGGTGACACGATCGGCTGTCATCATCGTACCACACATTGTTAGCTGCGGGCCCACAGGGCGGTGTAGATGGCAAAGCAGGTAGCGTTCGCAATATTGCGTGCGTACGTAGGTTCCATCACTGTGCTGTTGGGAGCTTTGGGAGATGAGATCAGTGGCCGGCTCTCAATCTTTCCGCATCCCAGCGTCTTGAAGCCAAAGTCACTTGATGCACGGTATTACTATGCGGAGACCACCCTCGTATAGGTACAATCTCCCCAACGTCTGTCGAGGACGATTCCCTCTTTTTACAATGGCGTCGACAGAGATGTTAGATTGTCTGCTTTTGGTTGCAAAAGACACGGGTGCAACACCCGCTGCTCACCAAATTTTCTTCCGGAATGCGGGAAAAGAAAATAACGATGCGTGGGGCAGAGAAGGACGCACTGATTATCGAACTCGGAACTTCTGATGACGTGACGGACGCAGCGAACCCGTGGAACACGCACAGAGGGTTGTGAAGAAGTGAATCGCCCCGCTGCAGCCGGTCGGGTTGCGGTTATCCCTTCAAGACTTATCTTGCCTAATCAGCAAGAAGAAATCTCGAAAAAAGGGGGGGTAAGGTGGAGACCACCTTCATATAGGTACAACCTCCCCAACGTCTGCCGAGGACGATTCTCTCTTTGCACAATTTACTACTTTTTTCAATCTCTTGTAGGGAGTGAGTACTGTTGCGGACGACGCAATGCAGTGATGTATGGGTACTCTTACTACTATCAAACTAAGCCAAGACCTATGTGCTGCAAAGCACCTTTTTTTTTGTTCCTAGAGCCACCCCTGAGCAACCGGTGTAGTAGCAGTACCATATGTAATGATCGCAAATGACGTTTTCCCTGGGAACACACAAGACGAAAAATGTTGGACTCCATATACCGGGCGGAGAAGCAAGTGTGTCGAGTCGACACGCCTTATCACATCAAAGTTCATGGAGCGATTTGAGTAATTAGAGTGGTTGTCTTGCTCTGCCAGGTTCGAGATCGTGTTCGAAGGAGCGGGTTTCGAAGAAGTGCCTTTGGACGAAACAAACCTGCTGGTGAGGCAAGCAAACCAAAGAAATCATGGCCCAACGGAAGGGCACTATTTGAGGATGGGAACGAAGAGACTACACAACACCAAACACGGCTGGTAGTACCAAGAGCAATTTCCTCAAGAGCAATTTCCTTGCATTGCTTGAAGAGTGAACCATATTCACATCACATAACGGATCGAGACCGCGCGGCGTGATGATGTTTGGTGCTGGCTTATTATAGATTACCTTGCCGCCGGCGGGTCCCGCCCCCCTTTGAGGTGAAGCTGGGTTAAATGTTCTTAGCGTCTTGACCTTGGTGTGGCCGGCGATACACCTGGTTCGGCCATGCACCAGTGGCCGTTTTCCGGGTACCCTTTGGCATGGTAGTTCTGCTTTCCTTTGAAGTGCCTCACCAACGAACCCCCCTGTTTGTAGAATAGTCCATGAAGTTGATTAGTTGATTGGTTGATGTAATACGTCGAAAGGTTTCAATACAGTATTAGTGTTTCCACGTGAAGGGAGAGTCTAGCCCAGATGAACGCGCAACTCTCGCGGCGTAAATACCAATCTCGTGACGTGATGCCAAGCTTTGAAAACCATCGCCTGACGCGGGAACGGCCTTCTTTTTTCTTCGAGGGCAAAGCGATAGCGACTCCCTCCCGGCGTAATTACCTCTCCTACGCGCGGTTACAGCAAAATAGCTAACCGTTGCACTGTCTTGTCTTGCAAACCATTCGTTGTAGGTGACGGGGGCAAAGGCGGCCTTCAAGGCCGCCGGAAAGGCGATGCCCCCGTTAAAATACAAGTGCGTCAACCGCATCCCTTATGCACGCGGCATGGGCAGCTCATCAGCGGCTATCCTCGCCGGCCTCATCGGTGGACTAGTACTCGCGGGGCACAAGCTGCCAATGTGGGGGGCGGAGGAGCTGCTGCAGCTGGCCTGTGAGATCGAGGTGTGTGCCCCAGACGGCCCTTAAGCCTTCTTTTTTGTGAACAGTCACGGCTACGATAGCTACCATAGCTGTATGCCTGCGGTATGTATAGTACCTGCGGAAGCATGTTAAGCGTATAGTCAACGCCCAGAACCTTTGGCGAGGGCCGTGGTTTTGTGTGGCGTGGCCGTAAACGGTGTGTGTCACCAACGGAACCAGGCTATTAAACCAGAGGAAATCGTTTCCGCACAGCAGTTCGGTGCCTAGTCGGCGCCTCGGCCGTTAGTCACAGAGTTATGGGGGTTGGTGATACGAAACGTACTAAATGTTATTGCGGTTTTCCGGCTTACCGGCGAATGGCTGTTTGGGACGATCAACAACACGCGACGGTGCATGGTGATGGCGTCAATCGTTTCTCGCGTGCCAAGCATGGTTGTGTCGCCCTCACCAGCACGAGGCACTACTACTGTTGATGGTGCCCAAGCAGTCCCTGTCCTTCCTCTTCTATTACGCTTGGTGGTCCATTTCGGTCGAAAATCCCCGCTCGCGCCATCGCTCGGTGTACCTCTTGACATTGCACCGCATCATATCTGCAGGGTCACCCGGACAATGTGGCACCTGTTATCTACGGAGGCTGCCAGTTAGGCATCCACAACCACACGAGATGGATCACGGAGCGAGTGCAGCTACCCCCCGGCATTCAGGTACCATACATAGCTGGTCGTAGTCATGTGGTACTCCTGTCGTTTCAGACATTCTGCGTTGCTTGCACATGGGGGAAAAGCACTCTGGTGGGGTTGACGCCCTTGTCATGGCATGGCAGTTGAAGCGTTATTTTGTGCTGGGTCTCAGCGCGTCGTAGGCCTCGCCTACCATTGCGTGCTGCACTGATATCATTGCACACAGCACACACTGTCAGTACTAGAAATGATCCACCGGGTGCAGGAGCTTTCATGAGGGAATCGTAAATCTTTCTGCACGGTTGCTGCCGACATGGCGTCTGTATTACGTGCATCTGTTTTGACTCCGTGTCATTTTACGGTACTGTACGGTGCATTGAACGCAGGTGGTCCTCTTTATCCCGAACTTCATCGGCAAGACTTCGGACGCACGAGCCGTCCTGAAGGATCAGGTCAGTGGTCAGTGGGCGAGCATTACCTCGCCTTTCACAAACCCTTGTCTGCGTCCAAACCTTGGCTGGTTTTTCCACGGGATTGGTCAACGCGTAAGATCACTTCTGTAGAACCATGTCGACCGGATTATTCGCTGCGTTGTTATGTTGACGGGGTGAGTTAATTGTTCCCCGCGCTGCATGCTCAAGTGCCGAAATGGTTTTATGCGCGGCCATGTCCTCGTCACAGGCTGGTCCCTGTGAACGATACTTCTATGTCGTGTGCATACACACCTGTCCCCGCCGCTACGTCTTTCCACGGGGTTAAACAACCGTTCCAAGGTTGATCGCAAAGACGCCATTTTTTCTATCGGGAGGATCGCTTGGCTCGTGCTGGCGCTGCAGTCGGGGAACGTGAACAACCTGCGTGCCGGTTGCGAGGACAAGATGCATCAGCCGCAGCGGGCCCGCCAGGATGCCTACAAGCACGTGAGTCGCTAGATACGAGCACGTGAACGCTAGTGAGCTCGAATTGATGTTATAGGGTTTTTCTCTGGTCGACGCCGGTACACCCGTACTGCGGGTGGATGCATTCGAGGGAACATTGTCGGTGGAGTGTTCAAAACATGCGATACGGTTACGCTCCCCACTTTGTTTCCACTGCTGTGCACCGCGAGAGGTGAAGGCGTTATGTTTGTATGTAGCATGGCCTGTGTGGCAGGGGAAACACGGCTCGCCTTTGCGGCAACATTGCAGCACGAGTTGACGGTGTGACATGAGACAGGTGTTCTTTTCCAAGAGTCGATGGTTGTTTCGTACCCATGAATGGGTCATGAATGGAGCGCAACACGTAAAGACATGTCCCTCGATGACGAGAAGTGACGACGGCATGACTTGGTCACGCGGCAATCCTCCTCCACCGTACGTTTCATAACTCCCCTTTAGTCCATTCAACAACTAGCACTTGGTATAGAATCGGTTAAATTGGGATCAGGGTTAGGGTCTCCGTAGGCAGTCCTCAGTCCTCAACAACAACATGTCGGGCACGATGCCATGGTGACGTCATGATCACGACAGGTGAACCCGATGATCGAAGCGGCCATCGCAGCGGGGGCAGATGCAGCCTACCTGTCTGGCTCTGGTCCTACCGTGGCCGCGATCACCTCCGGTGCCGCCGGAGACATCTTCTTGCAGAGAACCAAGGAGAGGGTAGACAAGCAGGTGAACCTTTGAGGCTCAATTTCTGCAGCACCGCGCGAGTAGCGGGATGAGTGTAGTGCTGCTATGCGGAGGTTTGAATGGGGGGATTCGATAAATACACACATCGGGTTCGGTTGCTGTTTTGTGTAGCGATGCAGATGTGATTATCGCCTTAGGGTTTCGGCTACGCCGACGTAGAAAGAGCACCCACGAAAGCGAGTTTAAAATGACGACATGTTTTGAAAGGTCGGCGGAGCAACCTTGCTGCGAATGCGCCAAAGGTTGATGCCATTGGCTGTGAAGCATGTTACCGTTGGCGATATTCCTCAACTGGTATTGACCCTGAAGTAAATAAAGGTACACCCGTGACTTGGACCTGACGTGCATGACACAAGACAAGTATGAAAACAAACGATTGTTTTTTGCCAGCAAGCGAACAAGGAATTCATGAGAACGACATGAATGATTGTTTTCATGCGTGCCACAGACAAAATTCTCTTCCGTTTTTCGTTTCACATCTGGCAGCGTTTTTTTTCACTGTTACACTCTCATCGTCCTCCGTAACTTGTGTGATTCGTCGAACCTTGTGTTGTGTTTCATGCGTGGGGCGCGCGACACGAACAGGTGGCAGAAGCTATGCTTCAGGCGGCCGCAAGCGTCAACGTCGGCGGTGAAACTTTCATCACTACACCAACGGACGGAGGGGCCTACGTCGTCAGCGCGGAGCCCAAGTTTTCGGAAGGCGCCATCCGTTACCCTGGAGATGTCTGAGGGCGGCAATCTCTCTGGTAGACCGTCCATCAGCATCTCGTGGATCAACGCAATTTGCAAGGAGCTGCTGGTGCTGTGTAGCATGAACGAACACGGAAGATTTGCGATAGGTGATACCATGTTGGCTGGCTCGGCGGAGGGGGTGCGTCAGTTACAGTAAGCCAGTGGGAGATGGAAATGCACGAAAAGCCTGGCTGGTAGCTACTGGCTGGACACCACCGACACTGGATGGGCTAGTAAGTGTTTGTTGACGTGTGCGATTTCTCTTGAGGAGACACCCATGTGTTCAATAGTCTTGTGCGCTCAACATCGCCCAGATACTGCTGTGATCGGTCCGTGTACTTTGTTGGAAGGGGTGGCTGAGGATGCTGCAGATGGGTTGGTGGTGGGACTGCATGTTCATTGTTCTTCGCAGTTATTTCATCCATCTCATTTACAGTAGTCTAGGCGGTTGCATAGGATAGTGTGCTACTGCTGTACGCGATAGTTCACCAGTACTTGCGTGTTGAGCGTGTGGAAACTTTCGAAATACCCAAATTCGCGTGTGCACCATGTTGTAGTATTCGCCCTTAATGTTGTTGTCCTTATGTTGGAGGAGCCATGCAGGACACAGAAATTGCACACAGCGTGCTAACGCTGACCAAATTGGCTCTGTTCATGAAGCTTGTTTTAGGCGATGTGCCTGGATTTGAAGAGGTGTGTTTGTCGGGCAAGGTCACGACTACACTACTCTATATGACCCAGTCGTAGTAGATGCAGTATGGCGAACTCGCCCCGTATTTCGAGGTCATGTGCCAGATACTCCACTTCCAGTTGGAGACGTGTCTGTGTCATCGTGCAAGAGGGTGGAGGGCTCGTTGGGCACCGTGTTTCGCAGCAACGGTTTTGCTTGTTCACGTTCGCGTTGATAGAAAGTCAGCAAATTCTATCAAGTGAGGAAATTGCGTATCGTGAGCGACCATTTACTTGGGGCGTTTGACTGTTCTTCTACATTCCGTCCCAACGTAGTTGTCGATCTTGGAGGGAGGTAAGTGCGTGTATGTTTGTTGTCCTGCTTGCTGCTGCTGCCGCTGCTGCTGCTGTTGTTGTTTTGCTACGGTCAGCCTGTTTTGCGTGCAACGTCTGTTGTTGTGTTTGGCTTCATGGTCTTGAATCAAGCGGTTGGTTTTCAGTCTATCCGTTGTGCCTTCATCGCGTGTTTGAAGCGATTGAGAGGCGTGGGTACATGTTGCTCATCTCGGCCACTCGAGGGTGATGCATTCTGCACGCGGCGGCATTGCCAAGGCGGGCTGATCAACGTAGGAAGAGGTCGAAAAGATCTACGAGCAGACGCATCTTATCGTCAACGAGCGTCCCTCACACAAAACGCGTTACCGGAAAGGGTAGAGCAGCCAAGTGTGGCCTGGCTCCGATGTGTTTGCTCTCCAACCTGCCCGACCGGGACTGATGCGCATCAAGCGAGGACGTGATGTTATGCGGCAGGAACTGCTGCTCCGAAACATAGGAAACGGTTAATTTTCTTTGCATCAGGTATGCGCACACTTCTTCGCAAACCGGCTCCCGCTAAAAATACGCGCGGTGGGTGACCTTGCCTTCCTCTATCTACAGACACTAGATCATCCGCAAGATCTTTTATCCTCAACGTTGGCAAGTATGCATACAATTGACACCTGACAGGAAATACTCGTATTACTACTGCTGTGGCGGTCGCGGGCTTGTACTGGTCTGCTCCTATGGCTCCCATTTGTCGTCCCCCTCCAGCACACCGCTCCACCAAGCCGTTTTGTCTCGAGCAGCTCTTCGTTTCTTCACCGTCAGCGCCAGCATCTTCCCGTCGTCGTTCTCGTCTTGAAGAAAAGAAATAAATCGTTGTAACTACCAGGTGTGAGTGGGCGATGGCAGCAACATGACTCTTCTAAAATAGAGCTAGCGTGTTGCGATGAGGGCAAGCGCCACAGCACTTGTATAAGCCTATCGCAAGCTCGAACCATTGAACCCATTCAAGAAGGCGTGGAAGCAACGAGTGTGAAAAGAACAAAGAATGCCACAAGCAATAAGACCGGGGGGCAACAACGGGATGTCCCTAGTCTCACTCTGGTAAAAAGACGGTTCATCATCAAGCAACGCCAGTGATGCACTCAACACATCAGCGAGTCTAACTCCGCCAATGCAAATCCATGGTAATCATCCGCAAGGTCAAGACGACGGCAGCTGGCAGCAGGAACACAAACTCACCCAGCATCCACACGGAGTCGAGGGGGCTAATGAGGCCCTTAAATTTGCCCTCCAGGGGCTCAAAGTCCGGCCTGTTCGAGAAGGAAACGTGTATCCGGTCTCCCGCGGGATCGAGATCGAGAGTGGTCTTTCGTTTTGTCACGTCATCTGGGACGGGGATCTGCAACTGGATTGGTTCACAAAAGAAACAACACAAAATAGCACAGAAAGCATGTACGAAATCGTCTCAAAGGTCGACAGATGCCATGCGATGGACCAGTGCAATCTTTTGACGACGCACGGTGTCTGTTCTGACGTTACTGTATCTTACCGATGTGCGTCGTTGTAAGCTGCCGGGTTCTCAAGGCGCGGCATGGCCACTATCACAGCTCGCGCAGAGAAGAACGCAACAACAAGTGGTGGTGACGATACCGCCATACCCCTAAGAACGACACGACGCGGACCTCTATTGTTTCGGCGTTCTGCTTCCAGCTGTAGCGCGGCGTTTCCCCTTTGAAGCGGATGGTAGGGCTCTCCTCTTCGCCCTGCAGCAGCTCGTGCCAAAACTCGTACATACCTTTTCCGAAAAGAAGCAAGCATACAGTGACCGTGTTAACCGTGTGCACAGAGTGCCAGCTCACTTCCACCGTTACAGTACCGCAACAATCTACTACTACAGTGAAACATCAGTTATTTTACGTACGACGTACAAAATCCGGGCTGCATCGCAATGAGAGGAGCTTAAGCCTGTTCGAATTACCTGGCGCGGTCAATTTCACGATCTCCAGGTGGATGTACGGTTCGTTGAACCGACTGTGGATCCGAAAGCTGCAGCTTCTTGCATCCACATCCCCAGGGAACACGCCCTACATCCATCGGCGCAGAAATCAGACGCGCACACCCAGGCCCACGAAACGCGTGATATATAGGTACAGCGGGAGACAGCAGCAGTGTCGGCAACAACCAGCGAGAGCCCACAGAAAAAGTGCGATAATCGATCAGATCTAAAACAGTTTTGAAAGACCGACGCACACCAATGCCGCGTTCTTGCCATACCTGTACGGACCCCGTAGATTTGACAGCAAATTCATGTGTAATGCCACAACATGGTGCTTTCCGCCAGACAACATCAATACTTACCCAAACATAGTTGGGGTTATAAAGCAGTTTGAGCAAAAGAAGACAGGCCGACATTCAAGCAGCTCAAAGACCTCAAATGTGTCCCTGTGAGGAGACGAACCGGAGTGTACCCCTCAATCGAAAAGATGTTCGATAGAGCGCACACTTGAAAACCGGTATGCATACAAAATTAACATTCAAGGGCCAATCGAAACGAGCAGCCCATAGTCTAAGCCGTACCGTTATTGCCCCGAAGGACTCGTCCGTCTTGATGGCCACCTGCATCTGGTCCTTCTCCACCACGAGGTACAGGTCCTCGTCTCTGCAGGCTTTCAGCATCGGGATCTCCACGTCGAAAGTGGTCTCCGTCTGTGTCCAGCGGTAGCGGTGGCACTGGCGCTGCATCGGCAAATCTCGGAGGTTGTGCCTGAGTTCCGTGAGCCTGTCGATGTCCTCCTGGCGCTTCCGCGTGTTTCGCTTTTTGGCTCTTTCGTAGTACTCTCGCTCCAACCTCTGGTTTCAGTTTCGGCGTACGCGGGGTGGGGCGGGGGCGGGGGGGGGTGTATTCATAGTCGTGCATGACGTAGTCGTTAGACCATTGACCTCGCATCCCTTCAAAGCCGGGACGGAGCACGCCGGGTTCTCACCGGACCAGGCTCTCACATCACCGAGCGCGAAGCGCCGTGAGATATTCGGCGAGTCGCATGAAGGGTGCGCTGCATCCTGCTAAGGGTGTTCAGCATCTTGTGCTTACTTCCTTGTGTACGGATGACAGCTGCGTATGACTTAATTTATTTTCTGGTGCTTCACTTCCACAGACAGTTGTAAGCACTGTGTAACTGCCTCGAGGGTGCTTGACCATTTTAACACAACGTGGTGCGATCATCCCCCTTGCGCGGAGTGGGGCGGGAGCGGGATTATTCGGAAAAATAAATACGAACACAGAAATATGACCACAGTCGAACAGGATGTGCCGGGGTTTTTGCAGTGAGTGGAGGTGAACCGGCTGGGTACTGGGCTTATTTCGAGTATATTTACGCCTATACACGGGATGGTATGAAGAAGCAAAATACTGCTGTGGCGACTTGTATTGTAATTGTACGTGCATGTGGTGGTGGGGTGCAGCAGTGCCAACTGACTGCAACCAATCTAGGCCTGTCCTCCATCGGCCGCGGCCGAAAGAGCCGATTTCTGAAAATTTCGGCCGGAAAACGGCCGCAAAAAAAAACGGCCGATTTTGCAAACAAAGTGGCCGATTTTGCAAACAAAGCAGCCGATTTTGGCCAGGGGATAGCCGAATGTCAGTCGGCTACGGCCGATTCCTAGTCGGCTTCGGCCGATTCCAAATCGGCCACGGCCAATGTCCGATTTC
The DNA here is from genome assembly GCA_902602495.3 of Ectocarpus sp. CCAP 1310/34. Taxonomy (NCBI): domain Eukaryota; class Phaeophyceae; order Ectocarpales; family Ectocarpaceae; genus Ectocarpus; species Ectocarpus sp. CCAP 1310/34. The sequence continues at coordinate 299,408 of CACKRE030005153.1, forward strand.
AATGGGCCACCCCCCTCCCCCCCCTCCCCCCCCCATAAATTCAATGTTGTGGGGAGTCCTACGTACCTACCTACCCTTTTCGAACATTTTTTCACTTGCGCGGTGGTCTCCGCGTCTCCGCACTTGAAAAAAAAAAAACACAAAAAACTTCCAGCTTCCAGCTCGCCCATAGCTCGCAGCTCGCAGCACGCAGTCCGCACACGGTAGCACGTGGCACACACACACACACATGAGGGGATCCAGCACACAGAAGAACATGCTCGTAGAGTACAGCGATGAGGAGGAGGAAGAGGAGGAGGAGATAAGCAACAGCGGGGATGAGCAGCGCCAGATATTTGGCCCTGAACCCGCGCCGCTGCAGCAGCGCTCTCGATGGAGCGACAGCAGTAGCGGCAGCGATGAAGCCAGCGACGATGAGGTGGTGGAGGTGGCAGGACCAGCTGCCCGAGGGAGAGGGAAGGGCGCAGCAGGAGAAGCGGACCCGTTCCCCCCGCTGCCAGTATCGATGCAACGGGATCTGACTGACTGGCTCAAACCTTCGGAGTCCTCCACCAAGGCGCGTGAGAGAGCGGCGGCGAAAAGGGCACGTGATCGAGCGGCAACCGTCGTTGACAACGCCAAGACTTCAACGGCACCTGCCAAGAACGCCACGATCACTAGAGAAAGGAGCTTTGTGTCCAACGAGAGCCGTAGAGAGGCGTACCACGCCAACAAGAAGCCCAAAAGTGGAGCGAAACCCTTCAAGCACAAGCCCCAGCATAGAGTCTCACCCTTGGATCGAGTCAAAGAGTTCCCGGGCCAAGGGTTGGTTCGCTTGGACAACGGCAAGCTGGGGTGCTCTGTCTGCAACTTCAAGGAGTTACAGCTCAAGTGGAGCAACGTCAGGGACCACTGCAGGAGTCATAGGCATACGGTGCGGCTGGCCGCAGAGCCAGCGAAGAAGGCTGAGGACGAGGTGAGAAATGGGTAGGGAGTCTACTGTCTGTCTGTCATCTGATTTTTCAAAAAATTAAAATTTTCAGCGGTTGTTGTTGTTGTTGTCTTCACATTAAAAACCATCCCGGTCTCTCTATCCAGTACCTCCTTCTGTCTCAATCTCTCCGTACTAATCCATCACTTGACTCGGCCAATTTCCGTGGTCACAGGCTAACGTACCTAGAAAAGGTATACCAAAATAAAATGGACCCCAAGGGTCAGCAGAGCGATAAAATACAAGAAAACAAAATATAATCAGAAACAAATAAAATAAAATAAAATAAATAATTAGACTAGTG
>CACKRE030005153.1:300947-350669 GCA_902602495.3 Ectocarpus sp. CCAP 1310/34
AGCGGTACTCGGTTGTATTCTACTGCTGTAGAAGTACTTCGTAATGTTTCAGTCAATATTTCGAAGTTTATTTGTATGTACATACATGCCTAAAGAGTATCGTTGTATCACTACTGTGTGCTGGTCTCGTATGCTGTTGTGTGCTCCGTGCAGTGTCGCCTGCTGATCCGTGTTCCGTGGTAGTGTCGACAAATGCATTTCCCGTAAAGAAAAACACAAGAAATATACCTGGTGATAACATACAAAGGACCACAGCACATTTTCGCCCTTGTCCTACTGCCTTCCCGACACTCGTAATATTGCAGGGCACGCTGCGTGCCTTCGGAATCATGTCGAAAGCCAAGGGGGGGATGTACGGTGACACCCTGAGCGACCGTGACAAGCTCCTGCAGGTGAAGTTGGTGGCTGGATGTTTGTCGGCAGGCATCCCGCTTCATGCCCTTGAGGACCCGCAGATGAAGGCCTTCTTCGACTTCGCGAACATCCGCGCGCCGGGACGCAGTCATCTTGCCAAGCACGTCCCGTTCCTGCTGCGCAAAGAGGTGCGTACAGCTGCTCGACTGGTCGAACCCCCTTTCATGATCAAATTTTATTTCCAAGTGGGTTTAAGCTGCTGCTGGATAAATGGCGCTGCTGTAGGTATTCCTAGCTGTGTTTTTTTTGGGGGGGGCGGTGGAGTTGCGTGTTGCACGCAAACCACATTCGACTGCCTCAGCATTCAGTAACGCTTTCTTTTTGTCTTTTTACTTCCCTCTGCATTTTTGAATATCAACAGCTTGACACGACCTTGTCGGAGCTTGGGAACGGGAATTACACGGTGTGCTTCGACGCCACGCCGTACCGTTGCGAATGCTTCGGCATCGGACTACGATTCATCAACTAGAACGGCCAGGTACAGAAAATGATTGCGTTCAATTATAGAAACCGCCGCACCGTTATTCCGTTATCGCATGCATACGCCGAGCACAGCAGCACAGCAGACAGCATTGAGCAGATCGCACCAGCCCAATAGAGCAAGGTTTCATCGGTGCTTTTCAATCTCACTCTCAATTATTGTCTCACGACGCCATCCCCGGCCCCTCCCCCCGCTCCCCACCACTCCACGCTCTCCCTCGTTTCCTGGCAGCAGGTGGTGCAGCGTGTCCTCAAGATTGCGATGCTGAAGAAGTCTATGTCGGCTCGAGACATCGTCGGCCAGGTCAACGACACCTTGGGCGAAGAGTTTAACCTGAGGGCGTCACGCTGCATCGGCTTCATGCTCGACGGCTGCGCGGCCAACCTGCTTGCTCTCGACTCCCTCACGCAGCACATCTACCGCAAGTCGGTGGGCATCCCCTGCTTCTCCCACTTGTTCAACAACATCGGGACCCGACTGAGATTCCCGGACGTGGACGAGTTCTTGGGCAAGCTGCACACTCTGCTTTCGCACAGTCCGCAAGCCAAGGCCCTCTTCCGCGAAATAGTCGGCGTCACAGATCCTCCAACTCCCAACCACCGGTGGGGTTCGAGGTACGAGCGCGACTACCTCATCGCCATGAACTGGCCAGGTGTTGTGAAGTTCATCGAGGCGTACAAGAGTAACGACGACGAAAAGTCCAAGACGGCGACATGGCTGCGATCGGAGCTAGCTCGGAAGCGGAACGACGGGAAGGATCAGGTCCTCGTCCTTCGGATGCAGCTGGCTGTACTTGTGGACGTGGGCAAGATCGTCACCGCTGCCTGCATCTTCCTGGAAGGCGACGAGCCACTGGTACGTACGTTGTCTGTCTGGTTCCTGTAATGTAGTAGGGGTGGATATGCGGATGCCCACAAGCATACAAGTACTTTTGTTTACCGAGAACTTTGCCCGGTTTTTTATGGTCTTTGTGCTTTGCCTGCGCGTTTCCTTTATTTGCAGCTGCACCAAGCGTTCAGCAAAATCGAGAAGTTCCGGTCCCAGCTCGAGCTAGGCAACGATGGGCTCTTCAAGGAGGACGTGGCTTTGCCTACTCTGGACGCTGTCATCGCCGCCGGCATTGGCCAGGGAGACGACTTCGTAAGTAAATTAATTTTACTCCAGTGGTTCATGTACTTTGCAACCACCTGACAATCGTGTAGTGTACACCGAACAGAACCGCACGTTATCACCCACTCAAAACCCTTCGCCCTGTCCCGTCCCTCCTTCCTCCCGGCTCCTTTCACTCTCTCAACACGCAGGGAGCCACCGCCGACCTTCTCAAGGCTGAGTTTCAAGACGAACTCGTCCCTCTGCGCACTTACGCATACGATCAGATCGGGCCCCACGAGGACGCTGAGCGGGCGACAGTACTCAAGTATATGGAGGCCGCGCGGCTCATCGACTTCACCTTCATGCGACGTCACAAGTACAGCGCCAACGAAGTCCGCAGCCTCGCCGTCTTCCCCTTCACCTCGGAGGAACAAGTCGACAAGTTTCTCACCGAAAAAGACTACTACTATGTGGCCGCCCGCGTGACGGACAGAGACTACGATTTTTGGCAGTTCTGGCAGGACCACAAAGAGAAACTCCCGACGTGGTTCGCCGTAGTCTTGGACATTGCTCTAGTGCAACCCTCGTCGGCTTTCGTGGAGCGCGTGTCTTCGACAGTACGCTCTTGCTTAGTCTCAAGTCAGAACAGCTGCTTGTCAGACAGGATCATGGCTGCCGCCCTCATCAAGTACAACCGAGGAAGGGATAGGCATTCTCTGAAGCTGCGGTATGACAAGGAGGAATTAGCAGAGGAGAAGGAGGGGGAAGCAGAGGGGGAGGAAGAGGAGGGGGACGGGGAGGAGGAGGAGGAGGAGGAGGAGGAGGAGGGGCCTGGCAGTGGAGGGGCTAGCGCGGAGGCGGGGGTGGTAGACGTGGACATGAGCGACGGGCAATAGACGACATGAGAGATAAAACACGAAAGAGTAGGCTTCGGAGGCGTATGGTATGAAATAGTACTCTTTTTCTCAATGATGACTAGTGATAAACCGGTGCATTACTGCGACTAGACACAGAGTTATTTACTTCCAAAGAAAACAGATAAATGGACGAGCCCCGATCCATCTTGGGCAACAAGCATAGGATGCACGAGAGGGTGTTAAAAGGGTACCTGTACGGGCTAGTACGGGCACACATCGGGGTGGCCGAAAAAAAAAATGGGGTGGCCGAAAAAAAAATTGGGGTGGCCGAAAAAAATTGGGGCGGCCGAAAAAGGAAAGAAAGCGGCCGAAAAAGGAAAAAAAGCGGCCGAAAGAGAAAAAAAAGCGGCCGAAAAAGGAAAAAAAAACGGCCGATGGAGGACAGGCCTAAACCAATCTCGACGCCTGAAAAGAGAGAGAGATAAGAGAGCTGGCACGAGACCATGCCTGGGCCACTGAAAAAATCGAAAAAGGTAGTGATAACGCTTGGCAGATGCTGCTGTACCCTTCGAGACGTCAACAGCAGTCATCACGGCGGCGACTAAGAACAAGTCATACAACGAACACTCCGACGCTGGCCCTTCTTCAACTGCTACATCAACACACGTGCAAACTTGCGTTTCGCGAAACCACACGCGTCTTGTCTTGTTTCTTGAGAAATACATAGCGCGCCAGGGAGAGCGACGGCAGGAACAACCACCACCACCCACCTGCAACTCGTCGGGATCCTCCGGGATACGTTGCGCCTGCGAGGGCATCCACGACTCTCCTTCATCTTCTCCTTGCTCTGATGCGGCGGAGGCTCGGCGGGACTGTGGGCATCGTGCGGCCCGCGGTGTGTGCTGGTGTGAGATCGCTTTTTGGGATGCGACACCGGGTGGTCTAGGGAGGGTTGGAGCTATGAAGCCGGCACCAGGCCTCACACTTGCCAGCAGTGCTGCTAATAGCACTGTCACTGCCATCTCAAGTACCTCTCTGTATCGCTCTCGTGTGTCAGAGGAGAGAGACGAGACTACACAGGCGGGGGGAAGCCTGAAAACAAACCCCGAACCAAACTCCCTTTGAATTTCAAACTGCGGAGCCCCGTAGCGAATCGAGTTGTATGTCATGCTGGTGGGTGGAGACGAGCAGCACACAGCGAGGAAGGTGCTTGCCAACACAGAGAGAGGAAGAGAGGAGGTGAGGAGATTTACTGCGTCGTGCGTTCCATGTAGAAACGAATTGCTTGCCTCTCCTGCAGCAACGTAACCGCACAAGTTCCTGGCAACAACATTCACCTGCAGCAAGAACACAGCGCAGGTGGCATCTGCCTCGGCAATGGATACAAAGATGTGTCTGCAGCATGGCTTCTTCATTGTGCGCTCTGCTGCTGTTGTGTTGTTGGATATTTATCTTTGGTCGTCCCTCTACAGCTTGTTGCCGGTTATATCATACCGCAAGTAGCGGTCGAGATCAGTCTCGCAAACACACGAGTCTATGTACTGAATGTAAACAAGGGTGACAACAGACAACACCAAATGCTGCTGTAGTCCGCAGACGCCAGCAGCAGTGCGGTAGTCTACAGATGCCAGCAGGGTTGTCTTGTACTGCTGTAGTCTAGTCTAGTCTTGTCCTGTTCCCGAGCACGAGGGGTGTCGTACAACTAGTTTATACGCGGTTGGCATCGCGTTACATTACAGCAGAAGTCCGGTATCGTTTGTACGGCACAACGCCTACTCCTAGGGGCGACACTTACCTGGGTGCGGAAAAGTCACTTCCCGGCGTGACTGCAGTCTCACAGGGCTTGTGGTGCAGGCGAGGGGGGTGTACTCATAGTCGTGCATGCCGTAGTCGTTAGACCATTGACCTCGCATCCCTACAAAGCCGGGACGGAGCACGCCGGGTTCTCACCGGACCAGGCTCTCACATCACCAAGCGCGAAGCGCCGTGAGATATTCGGCGAGTCGCATGAAGGGTGCGCTGCATCCTGCTAAGGGTTTTCGGCATCTTGTGCTTACTTCCTTGCGTACGGATGACAGCTGCGTATGACTTAATTTATTTTCTGGTGCTTTCACTTCCAGAGACAGTTGTAAGCACTGTGTAACTGCCTCGAGGGTGCTTGACCATTTTAACACAACGTGGTGCGATCATCCCCCTTGCGCGGAGTGAGGGTTCTCCACCCCGCACAACATGATCTACTCGACCACCATTATGGTTACCGCCAAAAAAAAAAACGGAGGTAAAAAAAAAAAACGGTAACCTGGTTGCCGAGTTCACGAAGTGAATTGGCTTGTTTTACAACGTCGTTGCCAAGCGACGAAAACCCAACCCCGATGGCAAACACCGGGGGGGGGGATCTAGGGTGCATTTGTTTGTGTGGGATGGCGCTGGCTGCGAAATTTTGCAAAGTTGTTGCTCATATCCATGCATGCACTGGCGGGATCCGGGCACAGTGAGCTACATGACCATTCCTGCATATCTATTCTCAAAGGTTTAGACCATGCATCAACAGCCAAGAGGAAGAGGAGTAACCTCAAGGCTGACAGGATCCTCCTCCACACGGCCGTAGTATCTTCCCTGTGGATCTACAATCGTTCTCCGACACACACTGTGGTGTATCACGGTGCCATTGCTCCTTACATCGACAACGGTTTTGTGTTGATTGAACGGTACTCATCGCGAATGTTTTGTGGAGGATCGAGCCACCTGTTCAAGCTTCGAGTAGTAAACTGCCCATTACTGCTGCACTACTGTACTACAGCTGTGGCATCCATCCGTCGATAGTGTTCAGAGGTCTACAAGCCGGCTGTCAAGTAGGCCAAAATATCGAATGGTTTAAACACGTGACCTTGCAGTATGGAGAATCCTGAGGATTGGTATAGCCGAAAGACTCTGGAGGAAGCGGCCAAGCGCCTTTTAATAGGAAAGATTTCCGGGTTCTGGGGGGCAGTGTGGGCGTGAGAGGTGTGAGAGGGAGGGGGGGGACCGTGGCGAGGGCATGCTATCCTGCAGGTAATATCATATCTCGGGGGAGAATCACCCACGGATTTCCTGTACTCTTAATTTGTCGACAACGATAGACAAGTCTGTTCGCCTGTCTTTCACAAAGTTCTCCATACAGGCTGGTTCAGGGAAATGGACCAAAATTTATTCAACCACTCCTGCCAGACGAATTTTGTACATAATGTTGACAAACGCAGTATTATAGTGACCCCCACGAGCAAAGGAAGAAATCGTCGTGGCCGGAATTTCGATTTAAGGCTTCGCTGGGAAGATATGGGCCATTGCGTGCCTCAGCCAATGAGGAGCCTCCAAATATTTCGATGATATGCAGGCTTTTCCCAAAACGGGGACAAAAAGCATAATAACGCCGCCTTTTTTGTTGAAAATCTCAGCCGTTGTCGCAGCTCCTGCTGCACCGGTGCTGCCTTACAACCAGCTGAGTACCTCTGCGCACGCCTCTCGTACGCAAGGAGACCCTCCACAATGGATCCACTACAAAGTGTGGATCCCAACGTTGACACCCACAAACGCAAAGTATCGCAAGTTTGCGCAATGCAGTGCAGCAACACGAAGCGTTGGAGGCTCAGATGCACGTATCACCCACGGCCACATGCCACGGGCATTCACAAAAACACCGCCTTCAAGTTTGAGACGAAGGCGGAAGCTCTCGGAGACGCGGACAACTGGACAAGTGAGCTGGAAGAGCCCATGCGAAGGCGGAGCTTGTCGCCCAAGCACGGTGAGTCTACGATTGCTGAGCGGATCTTGCTGCACGTAGCTACTGCTGTACAGCAGTACTGCTGTACAACCGCAGCAGCAGCAAAGCGGCAGGGTGTGTACTCCGTGGTGGGTTGAAACATGCAGCAAAGTAGCAACCAGGCGGGCGCGTTGCTAGCATGGTGGTGACGTGTGCAACAACACTAGCCGGCGTTCATGCGTATGGTTGGAGCGTGTTTTCCATGACAAGTGTAGCTGTGTGAAAAAACGGCAAGTTGCAGTACAACAGCATCCATATGTATGTATGCACTGGAGAACCTCGACATGAATCCCGTTGTTTGCATCGGACAATCTTGAACAGTAGACGAGTTGTGCAGCATGCAGCAGTGCAGTACTACTCGTATTGATACAAAAAGTATAGTGTATTGTACAACCCATCTCTGATTTGTGCTTCTAATAGAACACAGCAGTGCTCAGCAGCACGCAGGTGTACATACAAGAAGTACACAGTGGTTGTACACGCCAGATCCGAACTTGTGTTTACAAACTGTCTCTATTTTATAGTACGCACCAGGGCATACAGCAGCAGCACGCAATTGTACAAGAAAACATTGTGTACAAGTCAGGCCCGAACTTGTATACATGCAACCCGTCTCAAAAACAAGGTGCCCAACTCTTACAAGTCGCGTCCAGCAGCAACCGACACAAGGGCATACCGCACCCACAGATAAACACAGACACCAACATTGGCTTAGAGGGGCTGCCGTATTGCACGACGGGAGGCTGTGTGTTTTGCAGAGTACAAGGATTGACATTCACGGGTTATTCTTCAATTTGAGTAACGGTCCTCTAGCAGGCGCTCTTTGTTTTTTTCTACCAAGACACAGTCCTTGTATCAAAGCTCTATCGCACAGTTTAATTAACGGCCATGCTATCGCCGTATGTTCCGGTCTGTCCTCCGTTAAAATTACCCCCCACCGGTGTTCAGGCACGATGCCGAACTGCGAAGTCGCCAAGAAGTGTGCCATCCAAAAACAAGCGGAACGCGCCAGAGCTTTGAGGGGGTTGCAGCAGGAGGCCAGAATCCTGATGCGCCTACGCTGCAGCAGGTTGCATAACGCCGGACTCGGGCGCCGGACGTTTGCGTACGTCAGGCGCGATTGCAAATCAGAACAGCGGAGGAGATACATGGAGCGGCGGGTTGCAGTGTGCGACCAGGAGGATGCTGCAATGGATGCACAGGCCGTGGCTATATCTCCACGCTAACGAAGGGGCAACACGTCACGCTGCTGGAGCCTCACGAGCAGCCACCCCCGGTGACTGATGCACCCACGAGCGACATCAGCGTGGCCGACCCTCCGGAGGTTCTCGCCGCACACGCAGCGGCCGCGGTGTGACCCTCAGCAAACCGGTCCATGCATGTTGGCATGTTCGCGTTCTCGGTGCATAAATCAACAGTGTTTTATCACCCAGTTCAGCTGGCACAAGGCCGCGCTGCGATGATAAAAAATCTCTCTTAGGGGCAGCACGGTCGGTGTTTCCGGCTAATAAGTAGGTAGATTCTCTGCAGACCCCAACATGCCGGTAACATGGCTGTTCGTGATTCTTTCATGAACCAACGACACCGTTATAGTGCAATGAAGCTTCGCATGGAGTTTCGTCGACATCGCCCATAAACTTGCCTAATACGGTTGAAAAATTGTCGATTTGTGACTTGCCGTCGGTGGGCCAAACTGCGTTGGAGATAGCCTCTTTTGCGGGACCCCAAAAATCTGTCCCAACATGTGATTTTTTTTTTTCTTGATTCTACCTCACCTACATATTCCAAAAACCGTGTCTATGAACTTTCATGAACTAATTCTATAAACTGATTAAATGGGGTTGTTTGGGCGTCAAAAGAACCTGATTTTCGCCGTTTCATACTTCAATCAAGTAGTTTGGGGAAATTCAGGATGCGAAATACTTCATGGCACAAGAGCTGAAAACTTCACGCCGTTTTTTTTAGTTAGACTCTGAACCTTCGCACACATATACCTTGGGTCAATACGAAACGCTGTTCTGCGGGTCCTTTTTCATTTCCTTCCATGGTCGCCGGTTATTCGGGGTCCCAGGAGCCGCACACGACCCCGAAATCTCTAGGACCCCGGATATTCGGCGTATCCGGCGACAGGGAAAAAAAAAAAAAGGCCCCTCCACACAGCGTTTCGTAATGCCCCAAGGTACATGTGTGCAAAGTTTCAGAGTCTAACTCCTAAAAACGGCGTGAAGTTTTGCTGTTGAATCTTGTTGTATCCATTTCCCTGAACCAGCTTATACTGGACTCCGACAACGCAAGACACAAGTGTGTTCCGCGGCCTCTTGCACATACACATACTTTCTCCAATCTGGACTAACTGCGTGACCCGGTTGTTTTTTGCGGCACAGTGGGCCTAAGAATGTGTACACTCACCCTCTACAAAATGCGTTGTTCTTAACGCCCTGCTCATTGCTGACAGGGAGAAAACGGCGAGGAAAAGGGACCAAACAGACGCCAACAGGCAGTCAAGCGGCAGGTGACCATGGCGGGAGGGCAACAGCAACAGAGTATCGACCTGTCGGTGCTGTCGTTGGAGCAGCTCAACCAAATGAAGACGCAGCATGAGGAAGAGGTCCAGACTCTGTCAGGAAACTTCATGAAACTCAGAGACGCTCAGGTGGGTCACAAGATGCTTCCAGCCAGTTCTGCACGTTGATTGGCTCATGGTATTCGAGCACTCACGGACTGCACGGGCTGCCTATCCATACCACTGGGGATGGGGATCAGCTCGACTTGGGTTTGGTTACGGGCTAGAGACGCTCAGGGATGAACGACGTATATCAAAATCTGTCCTTGACCAGGTTTACGACACCTCCCATATACATCCAGCACTAAATAGTCCCAGAGCCTCTTGGACCCCTACTAGGGAAGCCGCGCCGTAGGTATCAATTCCAAGTCGGCGTTAGAATTTACGGCACGTCCCGATCCTTGCGGAGGGACGTAGCTGCCGTTATCACGAACACTTGCTCAAGGTCAGCCTACGTTGGATGTCATATTTCTTGGCGCCTCATGGTTTGATTGGAACCCACCTACGAGCTGAAATGTTCTGTGCTGCTGGCAGTAGGTTTGGGAGGGTGTCCACTGCTTCAGTATCGAACGTCAATTGCCTGTATCTCCCTCTCCCTCCATGTATTCCACAAAGGCTGTGCATGCATCATACATGTACGCACGATGATGTCAATACAACGTATCTACACCCCCGCTGCTTTCACTCTTCGTTTGGCATTGACATGGCATCACCCCAGGCACGATTTTCTGAATCGATCTCAGCGGTGGAGGCGTTGGGGAGCAAGACGGAAGACAAGGAGATTCTGGTGAGAGGAGAGAGGAGAGACAAATCTTACCGCTTCTGTGCAATTAGCAGCAGTTGGCCCATCCTTGGTGCACCTCTTGCGCCTCAGTGGGCAACGAGTCATGCCGCACTTTGCTATGCGTGCATCACCTGTTTCCTGCTTGTCCACCCTAGGTAAATGGCTGTTGTCGGCATGATGGATTGCTGCTTGCAGTATGTGACGGATCGCCTTGCCGAGTGTATTGTGTTTACTCTTTTTCTGCTTCTGCTGCTCCCACTCCTGCTTGTATTTCGCCGGTTTCGAAGGTGCCGTTAACGCAGTCATTGTACGTGCCGGGGCGTATCGTTGAGGCGGACAAAATGATGGTGGACGTGGGGACGGGCTACTACGTGCAGAAGGACCAGCAGAAAACGGCAGAGTTCCTGGGGAGAAAGGTCAGCGTCGCAAGCACTATTACTGGCCATGTGTATCGTTGGATGAACAATACATCGTAGGAATGCTAGATACTAGATACCTACGTCCGCCAAACATTGCCGTCCTTGAAATCGCAGGGCAGGGAAGTTAAACAGTACTGACGCCAGTGAATAGTGCGCCTCCTTCGTTTGCACGATCCCGTACGTCCTTCCTCTCCCTGCTGCACCCAACCGGTCCTCACCGTGTCCTAAAATCATGTGCCCTTTTTGTCCTCTCTGACCCGCCTTATCGGGATCACCCTCCTACAACTGACAGACACAATGTCTTGAGCAATGTTGTTGCCCTTGCCGCAAGTACCTCTTTCTCGATTTTACAACCATCTGTTTGGGAAAACAAAAAAATGCAGAAAGACATGGTCACGACGAACTTGGAGTCTCTCCGCAATGCGATCGACGTCAAGCGCAAGAACCTGGAGGCTATCGTGATGGTGATGCGGAGAAAAATCGGCGACATCGAGACGAAACGAGCGGAGTTCAAGAGTAGCGAGGAGGCCAAGGCATGAGGAGAGGGGTCAGGGGCGTGGGCGCCAAGCTACGCACATTTGAAGAAACAGCGCGGAGTAATGTGGAGTAGACCAGCAAGTTGAACGGTGTCGGCAGGGTGTGTGTTTTCGAGGCACAAGGCTCTGTCGCGGGGCTTACATGCTTCACAACCAAGCTTTCTAGATTGTATCAGAGCGGTTGCCGATTTCCACCGGCTGCGCTCCGCGTGTAGCTGTTAATAAGTCTCTGTATCGTAGTGAGTGGCAGAGGCAGTGAGTGCATCGCGCGTCGCTCTTGGGCGGAACCTCATGGGAAACGTGCTTGCCTTCTGAACGGCTGATTCACTGCCGATGGTTGCCGGCTCGATGAAGCCTCTGTCCCGAGCGCTTGAGAAACGGAAACAACCGGCTTTTGTTCCAGGCCAGTCTCTTGGCATTCTTCAAAGCTTCAAAGGAAGGACAGTGCTGTGGCATGAACGATCCGATTGCCGCGTCTAACATTGTTCTTTGTAGATGCGGCATCTCAGTCAACGGTAATTATGGCATTTGGACGCTCGGGCCAGCAGGTAGACAGATGTCAATCTCGGCTTTGTCATTCGCGTTTGAAGAAGGCTTGTTGTAGAGAGGAGAGGGTCACATATTAAGCGATGTGTTTGGGTCGAAAGCGGTTCCCCGTGCAATCTTGGCTTGTCCACGTGGGATTTCAAGGGGTCAAGAAGCCAGGCAGACAAGACAAGAGTCGAGCCTGCCGTCCTCACGCGTACAGCACTAAGCGTTGTGTCTGGCCGTTGCGAAAGCACGTTTGGCGCAGGGGAATGGGTTCCGTACAACGTTAGGTAATCTGCAGGTGCTTGAAAATGATACCAAATGATTCAACTGTTGAGGTCCGAAGGGTACGCAGGATCAAGTCATCGTTGCAGCAAAGAATAATCCCGTGTGAGTGTGCACGACCAATCAGCATAAATACTGGATGAGTCTACAACCGACAATCAGAGGACTAGAGGACAAGCTTTCGCTGCTTCTACAGTACCACTCTATTAACAGATTGGCATAGCCACCTCGTTCTTGAGGGGAGCCAAAACACGAACAGAAAACGGCCCCAAATCCGGTACAGTGGGGGGGGCGGGGATAGTGCAGGTGTCCGGAATAGTGCAGGTAAAATGTCTGGACCCGAATGTCCACTCTTATACATAACCCTATATAATACCTGTCTTGAATAGTGCAGGTGCCCGGAATAGTGCAAGAAAAATCTCTGGGCACACCCCTGCCCTCACTGTAACTAGGACATACAATCGCACCAGCCTGTGGCACCCAACAGCCGGTGTCAGCACACGTATGGATGGTTGAGACCATGCTATCTGTTTGACAAAGACCTAGTCACAGCCGTGCACCTGGCTCAAAAAATTCGCTCTAGTAGGATCCCAGCGCTTTCACCTTCAAGCACAAGAGACAATGTGGCAAACCCACTGACAGGAAGACCTGCAGGAATTCCAACCCCGCTGAACACACAGCATTCCGCCTAGCAACCCTACCCCCACACCCTCAACCCGCCATTGGAATCGCACGACGCTAGGGTACTAGGCATGTTGAGGCACCAGTCGCACCCCGACGCCGCCACGCCATGAGTCTGCAAAACCGTCACCACCGAAGTCGACGTGCTTGCGGCCATCGGCGACGTAGCAGCAACCGTCTCCGCTCCGCCAGCAGAAGCAGCACCACTGCTGCTGCTGCTGCTGCGGGCGATGTCCCAGACGTAAACGTTCCCATTCGAGGAGGAGGCGGCGGCGTACGCCGCGGATGGACTAAAGCAGGCGCGGGAGAAGCTGGAGGTTGTACGGAACTTGGGGTGGGTGAGGCACGCCACCATCTGGTACATCCGTGCGTCTACGACCTAAAGGGTCCGTATCAAGAAAAGGGGGTCAGGAGGTCATCAAGGAGGTTATCAACGTCGACAGCACGAGAAATTGACGACACAACCACACCCAGGAGACCGGGGGATACATGTATGCGAGAGGGGTGGCCGGTTGCAGGCAGCAGATCGACCCATCCTTTTTGTTGTTTTTTTTTGTCTTCACTTCAAATCAGCGCTCACAGCACTAGTGCCGTTTACTCCAACCCGTGGTCACACAGAAGAGCCCTCTCTACCCTCCCCTCCTGCGGTACTTTGCCTTCGATTTTTGATGCGACAAGAGTTCAGCACTCTCTTCCCTCTGTGTACACACGAACTAGCGCTATCCACTAGGTCAGGAGCGGAAGCGAGAGAAAAACTTACTTTGCAAGAAGAGCTCGCTTACGCCGGGATTCGAACCCCTAACCTGACCTCTAGAAGGTTTCGAGGATACCAACTAGACCACCGGGGCGACCGGGGCTGGAATGCGGCGAAATAGCGTGGACACGCCTTACGAACTTACGAGAGTTTCGTGCATCCGTTGTCTGCTTGCCCATCAAAACTGCAGAACGGGTCTCCGGTAGTGTAACTGAATTCCCTTGGTGACTGGGACACATGGCGGGGTACATTGAGCAACACGAACAACACACTGCCGTACTGCAGAAGCGCCCCTCCCATCCCGTCTGAGCTTTCGTCGTGTGAGGTTGACAACGAGTATCACGTGGTCCGCCATGCAATCGCACCGCAGCACTTCACAGAATGTCTCACCTTGAGAGAGCTGTCTTTTGAGTTAGTAAGAAGGAGATTTGCTCTCCCTGGAGCAAACCTGACGGAAGTCACCTGGGGGGGGCGCAGACATGCATGGCCATGGATGAGCCATGCAGATAGATAGACACCATCGCACACAGGTAATTGGATGCACATGTACTTGTAGTAGACATACAGAGCGAGGGAGTTAGGGACAAGAAGGCAGAGGGAACCAGAGATACAGCACAGATGAAAGGCGCTTAGGCGAGCAGATCGACGGCGGGCAACGTGGAACACACCACAAATCATGTCGACATGTAAGAATGCATGCATACTCCTTCGAAAGAGTGGATCACAAAACTTGTAACGTTTTCCTTCGTACTTTATAGAGGCTAGCTCACATGGTCCGTGTGTAATCCTTTCAACTGATGCGCACAGCTTCCAGACCTCATGTCCCAGAGCTAGATATGGAGTTGGTCGTGTCGAACGTCATGGACATGATGGATGTTTTCCAAACGAAGCCACCGAGCAGGGATAGCACGTCATCACGACAGAAAAGGAAAGGGGGTACGCAACCGGCCGGGGAAGATCCCTCGATAAGATTGATGAGACAATTTCTCACAAAAGAAAGTCACAGGAAGCACATGCTGTAAACTGCATTCAATTCCACAAACTCCCGAGCGAGTGCTATCGCCCACGGTCCCGATTCCTTTCGACCCTTCGCTCCCATTCTACGGCCATTCACGTGGTGCTGCCTGTAGTTTTCTTCCACGCAAAGGGTAGCTTAACGACGTTCAAATCCCGGTAGCGAGAGGGAACATCGAAAAAATCAAAGCGATCGAAAGTCCCCCATTATTGCCACGATTTAAGCATGCCAGTACCTCTTCATTTCACACACCACGGAAGGAACGGGGGAAAAAAACACCTACCGGTGTACACAATATAGTGTGACTCCCCCCTGCGCGACCCCGGCCGGTGAGTCTATCTACAAATGGTGGCCGTATCGAAGATCGAAAAACAGACAACAAAATGTGTGGGATGACGACACATCCACCCACAGAATGACATTTTTCAATTGCCATTCCGGAAGCGCTGTCGCCGCTAACACCAGGTGCAGTGCTGGGGTCGCTATGGTGCAGGTTGAATAGTGCAGGTGCCCGGTGAAGTGCAGGGATATCCTCTGGACACAAACAACGCCCTCAATAGTGCAGGACCTGCACTATTGACAGCGGTCCCCCTATAGTGCAGGTTGGGCACCGCTGTGCCCCACAACAGTGCAGGTTAGACGCACACACACGGATAAGACAGCGGACAGACGCAACACAGAAACGAGGGTACACGTGCTGCTGCAGACACGAAGAGCTCTCCGCAGCGGCGCACCATGCCTTGTGCAGACGGTGAACTGAGCCATCAACAAGACAGAACGCCGCGAGCCCCTGACGGCCACGTTTGTCAGGGAGGATGTAGCGGGCGGCTCCACGGCAATTGCGGCAGCATGTTTCAGGGCACCGAAAGCCACTGCATCTGCAGCTTAGATGGCGATGTTAGCAGCACATTCCGCTAAGCGTGTGCGCCAGGCAGACATGAGGGAATTTTTCACGATGTAGTGAGGGCGGGGGGTACAGCTGTAGCGGTAGTGGTGGTTGTTCTTGCAGTGCGCTTCCTGTCGTGTTTCTTTTTTTAATTGTTTTGTCTGGTCTTTTTTATCTTGCATCATCGAAGGAGGGCAATGAAGACTGGTATTTAGCTTCGTCCACTACGTGCATGATTCATGTTAAGGGTTGGTTCGCGCGACAAGTTCAGGGTATGCAGTACAGTACGAGTGCTGAGGCAGGAAAAAATAACGGTGCAACATGCAAGTATTTTTTGCACATCTCTGTGTGTGCGACAGGGGAGAACCATACACGCGTCGCGAGACAGTCTGCCCACACCCACGCTAGAATAGGGCCCAGCAATACTGCTGTATTCGATTCATTTCGTACTCTGGTAGCCCCGTCAAGCGTGAGCGCCACACCATGAAGTCAAACATCTCAATAGTGCAGTACCTGCACTATTGAGGGATTTCAAGACCTCAACAGTGCAGGACCTGCACTATTGAGGCACAATACTGGTTAGTGCTGTTGCCTGCAATAGTGCAGGTAAAGTCTCTGGAGACACCCCTGCACAATAGCGACCCCAGCACTGTATAACAAACAAAGACACATGGGTGTACACCGACGAGGTGACGTTCCTATATGTTGTGTGCACCACGTACCCGCACAGCGCCGTCCATATGCCCGGAAACGACGACGGCATTGCTCCCCTTGGAGTCCTTCCAGCTGTGGCTCACGTCCACCGCGTTACACTTGGAGGTAGCCCGCATAGCCGTTGTCATGGCGTTCCACTGCCCTCGATGCAGGTCCCAAACCTTGCAACGCCCAACGGACGGAATAAGTTGCTTTCATGCGGTGGCCACAACAGTGGTTGTCTTCTACTTGTACAGCGGCAGAGGTCGCTGTTTAGGGCCGGTGGGTGCCCAGAAAATTAATTATCCGGCACTATACCAGACATCGCACTGAAAAAAGGTATGGAATTGCTTGGTGATAGATTCACTTGGTGCCCGCCGAAAACAACATACCGGCACCATGCCGGCAACTGGCACTAGGCAAAAAAGGGAACCTCTACGGTACTGGAGTACGTACATGATGTAGTTATCTTTGGACAATAGCTGTTTGGGTCGGTGAAAATGGCATCTTCCAACAGCCATCGCCATCGCCGGGCACGACTGTAGGCAGGCGTCTGTGAGACAATTGATCCACACAAAACAATGCTACCAGGAGGGGGACGTGCCGAGAAAATGACTACACGGTGCGAAACAACAGCCCACCGTCGAACAACGAAGGAACGAACGAACGAACGCACCAGCCCGTTCGACACTTCATGAGCAGAGTCAGCGGCAGCGCTCGTGAAACACCAGAAGGACTGTTATACAACTTCGAAGTACATCTATTCTACCCCCAAAAAATCGATACGTACTCTGGGTATCGCATAAGCGCTTCCATTCCAAAGAAAAAAACGCCGTTTACAACAAACAGGGCTCGAAGCCATGACGTAGCGACAGCAACATTCGTGTTTCATATCTACGATTACATATGTAAGGTGCCGTTGACGTTGACGGTGTACTGTACCTTGATGGAGCAGTCTTGGCTGCCGGTGACGAGGCGTTGTCCCGTATCGCAGAATGATACCGCGCACACCTACCAAGAGCACCAATAAATCAAGTCAAATAGGAATCGTTATAGTATCACTCGAAAAATAGGAGGTGTCCCGCATCATGCACGTTGCCGTTGCCGGCTGCCAAAGGATGGCCAGCATTATTAAATTGAAGTAGATCGTTTCGTCAACGGTTATTAAGATGTGATCCAAGAAGATGCAAGGAACTAGAAGCAGTCGACACCTTCGACGGGAAAAATATCAAACAACGACTCTGGAGGTGATGGACTGACGACTCACACCAGCGATAGGGCAAGTGAACGAGGTCTAACCTCACCTTTTGCTGGTGACCTGTCAGCCGAGCCTGTTCCCGACTCGTCCTAAGGCTCCACACCGTGCAGCTGCCATCAGAAGCCCCGCCACACACCAGATCCCCGTGGATGTCCACGGTGATCATTGCAGCCATCCCCTTGTGAGCTGCGCCCTGTCAACACAATCGCCCCGTGCGGCACCGACGACGATGTTACTGGTGATCACAGTACTGGCACTAAGATGGTGACATGGCATCAAACAGTGATGTTTCCGCACCCCGGTGTCGAGACAACGCATAACACAGCCGGTGTGTAGCATACCGGTTGGGAATGAACCGAGAACAACACGGACGTCGATAGGGCAAGATGGTTTTGAACAAAACAAACGAGATGCACATCATATGCACAGTGGGAAACGAACATTACATTCGGCACCATCTCTGCCCCTATAGCATCCCAGAAAACTCTATTTTTAGTCTTGCCCGCGGGCACCTACGGAGGCGTGTTCGTCACGTACCGAAAACGAGAAATAAAGAGCGATTCCCCGAAGCCTGGCCAACATCCTCACCTGCCAGCCAGCTCCACTGGGAAGGAACGGTCGTACAACACTCGCCGCTTCATGCACCCACCACACGCCCCGCACCTCTCCTCTCCTCTCACCTCGCACTCCTTGGAGAAAATTACACTTATCCCACCCATCTCTTCATATCTGCACACATCTTTGAAATCTTCGCCGAAGCCGTGGCCCCTTGCTCACCACACCTGACACCTGACACCTGACACCTGACATCCAGCCACCACACGCCCCGCACCTCTCCTCTCCTCTCACCTCGCACTCCTCGTCACCCCTCCCCCCCCCGCCCAATCCATCTCTGCACTGCACATCTGCGCACATCTATTCTCGGAAACCTTCGCCGAAACCTTCGTCCCCTTCCTCACCACAGCTCACCACACCTGACACCTCATTCCTCACCTTCAGAGCCGCCCTCTGCCGTCCTGAGCCTGGGTCCCACACCTTAACGTACGAGTCGTCGCCCGCGGTGGCCAACAACACCCCTCCTTTCTCGAACACTGCCCCGTTCACGCCAGAAGAGTGAGCCTCGATCGCCTGAAAGCACCTGCTCGGCAAGCCCGCAGATGCGGGACTCGCGTTTTTTTTCCGTAACCCAGATGCCCAAGAAGAGGCAGGCAAGTCCCCCTCGCCCTGGGGTTGCTGGGAGGGATCGTGGCCAGCCTGCTGCTCCTGCGACAGCCAAGCAGGTGCGGCCCCTGCTTCGTGCCGTTCGTTGTCGCCGCCCATAACGCCGCTTTCGGGACGAATACCGGAGCATATAGGGGGGGAGGGGGGTACTCATACTCATAGTCGTGCATGCCGTAGTCGTTAGACCATTGACCTCGCATCCCTAGCACGCCAGGGTATCACTGGACCAGGCTCTCTCATCACCAAGCGCGAAACGAGCTATTCGGCGAGTCGCATGAAGGGTGCGCTGCATCCTGCTAAGGGTGTTCGGCATCTTGTGCTTACTTCCTTGTGTACGGATGACAGCTGCGGGGGTAAGCAGCGGAACCGTAGAGAGCTTTTTTCTTTTGCTTCGGTAGTGCCGCGTGATGCGAAACTAACCACGTGGGGGACTTGGGAGTTGAGAAGTCCAGGCTTAAGAAAGGATATGTGTAAATGTTTTAAAAAGTCTACGAGAAAGAGCTTGGCCAAACATCGGGTGCTCCGTCAAGAAGCCTATAATAGTATACAATGAAAGCTAGAATATACTTCTTTTCAATTAATCTAAGTTGTAGTCGATGTTGGGTTACCCCGCAGAGCACGTAAGAGGAACAAAAACAACCAACCGAACCCGCAGCACCGCAAAAAACAAACAAACGAGGGATCCGTACCGTTGGGACAGGTCCTACCACACCTCATCCCGACGAACCACAGGAGGATATCCTATCTTTTCCTTTCGTTTCCTAGAGAGAGGTGGATGCTACTTCCAAAGCTACCAATGTGTTGTGCTACATTGAGGTGACGAACAGCACACTCGACAAGTAAATTCAATGCTAGTCGTGGCCATAGCAACAGCAGTCGTCGGATAGGGCCAGACAGCAGTAGTAAGTACACTTGGGTAAATCGGTGTTACTCATGGCGATTTAGATCCAGCACAATACTATAATAACGGAATAAGTGACCTCGTGGCCCTTCGTCTTGCTTGTGCCGCAGTCGTTGTGTCCTGGACGCCTTTTTCCTGCTGCTGCAATTTGGCCGCCAGGTCTTTCTTGTCCTGTCTGAGAGTAGAGTTTTCCTCATTCATCTTGTTCATCTCCTCTAGCATTCTGCGCGTACAGTACACGGTAAGAATAGCAGACAAGACACAAACCCCGTGTGGGTTTGACTGACGACTACAGAAGTATGGCTAGCAGTATGGCAATGATGCTATGACGCAGGGATGATTTGGCAAAACTCTGATAACCACTGCTGTTATTCTAGTTGCAGGCGGTGCACAGTAGGACAGAAGGATTCAAACTACGTTCGAAACCCCATGTGTTCGAACAATGTGCAAGAACGTCTACTAGGGTCCATACAGGTGCAGGTGCAGGTCTAGCAACACGTGCACCCCAACCCTAACCCTTCACAGCCACTACAACAGTGTACTATATACAATATACAAGATACGAGATCCTTCCTAGATCTTTACCGTCTTCCAAGTCAAAGGGCTACTTGCACTGGGCTACCTGCACTACAGGGAGCCAACGCCACTGCTGCCGCAGCACGTTCCTCGGCTTTTGGTCCAACGAATAGGCACTGCATGCTCCGTGTACTCGGGGCGCCCATACAGCAGGGGCAGGCCCGCAGCAACGACTTCTCGAACGAAGTCGAGACGGAGATGAGCCAGATAGATAGACCCAGAGAAGGTTCGTTGGGGTTCGCTGGACTGCAGAAGGAAAAAACACGTGAGCTGTGTGAGCTGTTGAGCTTCATAGATGTCACCGTCACACCCGTAGCTGGCTTCCAGCTGTGGGTTGGTCCTGCTGGTTGCCATTATTGTCATCTTGCCTCTCCCATTTATGACGCTGCTGTGCTCTCACGAGCATACTCCGGAGCGACCACTTGTAGTCTATCTGGTGCGTTCGTTTGGTCCTACACATTTTACAATATAATGCTGTACCTCTCTTTGTCCTTTAGAAGGCGGGACATGAGCTCCTCGCGCTCCTTCCTCGCCTCCTCCCTGAGAACCACAGCCTCAGCCTCCCGGCCTCCAAGCATGTTTCTCAAAGATTCAGTCTCTGCCGGGGACACATGAGTAAGAGGCATCCGTGATGTTTGGCTATCGTTGCTCTTGCTTGCTTATTATTGTTGTTGTTGTTGTGGCTGTTGCTGTTGTTGTTGCTGTTGTTGCCATGAACAGTCCACAAGCTGAAGGCAATGGATGCCAACGACTACGACCCTGGTCTCAACGGCAGAGGAAATGAGACTTGCCGACATCACAATCGAGAAAAACGGGTAATTATTGAAAAAACATGACCGGGAAAACGTGGCAAGCAAGAGAAGAGGTATTTTACATGTCATGTATCTCCACCGGAACACAAAAAATAAAACAAACATCAAGTTATATTGCACACATAGCGTTGTCGTCCATTTAGTTGTTGCCATCATGATCGCTGTTACCATGATGCTCATCGTGCCCCTACAATGGGTGCGGGAGCGAGAACTAGAGCATCAAACACGACAGATGTTCAGCAGAAGAGCGGGAGCACTCCCAAAACATATTATAAACGTATGTACCATGATAATAAGCAACCGAACCCTGGAGGGTTGGCGGTCAAAAATGGTGGCCAAGGTCCGCTAGCGGCTTCTCTTCGCTCAATGTACAAGCCAAGCTTCACCTTCCCGACGAAACACATGGGAAGCATGGACATAAAAACATCGTGACACAACCAAGGGGCAACAAACTAGAGGGGGGATACATAGATGGGCCAGCTTCAGCACATGAAACAAGCACAGCCGTGTTCCATCCCAGACATCGAATTGGCGCGAGGGCACACTACTGTACCGTTCTGTCAACAATAACAAGTGGCAGCCCTGGATGCGCAAATTCTTCCAACAGTAACAAGAAATGATGGCGGAATATGGTGTGGTTGTATTCAGCAGCAGTGCAGCAGTAACCGGCTCCCGCTGCATATGGTACCCAGTGGTCCAATACGACACAAGATAACACACCCCCTGGACCATTTTCAAAGCTTGATTTACTGGTAGCAGAAAGAGTTGTAGCGCCGAAAACGGTGGCGATGATACGGTCTCGTTGAGAGCTTTCCGAAAACGCATTGTTTCGTTCATGCATCTTCGTCGTGGAGTACTCGAGCTTTGAAAATCGCTCCAGAGGGTGTGTTATCTTGTGTCATTTACGGTAGTCAATACCTGCCCGAAGAGACGCCAATGCCGATTCCGACAGCGCGTTTTCGTCCTCCAGCGTTATGCACCTCGACATCGACACCCCGTGCTCCACTTGGAGCTTTTCTAACCTTGATGCGACGGCGGGCCAAGCGTGAGGAAGGGTTAAAAGTTTAAAGACAGGGAGGGAACAACAGTACAGTAGGGGGGTGGAGGGAACCGCAAGGGCATCAGTCATTTGTTTGTACGTGAGTGAACCCCAGAAAGGCGTTCGCATGTGGGGGTATTGGCGTGACGATCAGTCACACTCTTTTAGGGTAAGTTAGCCTGCGACCACGGGAATCGACCGCGTCGAGTGTTGTATCAGTACGGACATACGAAGGTACTGGGTAGAGAGAGATCGGAACGGTTTTTAATGTGAAGACAACAACAACAACTCTACGCTAGCCGCCGCAGGCGTGGCCGGCTACTTTCATCTAACTCTAAATCTTCGCCTCTGCCCGCGTCTATATCACTCACCACACGCTAACGTCACCTGACTCGCTGCCCAAAACTCTCAACCTTAGGTCTTCGTACACAATCATGCTCACCGCTCGTTGGAATGCTTGAGCTGGTCCTGCAGTAGCTGGGCCTCCTTCATGAGTCTAAGTTGTTCAGACGCAGACTCGGCGCTGCTGCGGTACTTGTCGGAAACCTACCGAAAGAGAGTTCATGAAACACACCGTGCTGGTTCAAATACGCAACAACATTGATATCATTGCGGATGTGGGTAGGAGTGAGAGAAAACGGAGCTCGAGTTTCTCCGCGTCACCACACGCCAAACCTAGTTAGTGAGTATCGCATGCTTACGTAGCAAATCAGAGTGCTGTGTTCTACCGCACGAAGTGAGCAGCTCAAACAGCATGGTGGCCCCGGCCTGGCCTGCTTCACCGACCTACCTGAACCTGTAGGCGCTGAAGTTCGTCCTGCATTCTGCGAAGCGCCTCGGAGCTCTCTCCCTGCGACAGACCCTCAGTCAGCTTGTGCCTCAAAATGATAATGTCCTACAGGAAGAGAGGCAGACAAAAGGTGGTGCACAATCAGGCATTTAGACCATTGAAATGTCAGCAGTCAGGACCAACGTTTTATCACATTAGTTCCCAGAAGGAAATTCCTGCTTGACACTCGCTTTCGGGTAACGAGTGCCACCTTCTGGGTGCAATCCCCTCCCTCTGGACTGACTCCCTTCAACCCACGGGCAAGATTCGTGATAAGCTGACTCTTCGTTGTTGCCCTCTCCAACCAAACATCGAAACAGCGGCCATCTTGGTTAGTAAATCACTCCCGAGCCCAACATCACGTGGTAGCATGTCTACTGACGCGCATTTGCTGTCTATACCAGTGCCTATGGTCGTGCCACCGATAGATGCAACCTGGAACGGAACGCAAGTTGGGGAGGGAGGGAGAGAGACTCCGCTTCTTCCATGCTCTACTGAAGGTCCACACCATTCTCAAACCTCAAACACAGCGGCAGAAAAACTACCCTCAAGGCCGATCAAGTGGCAGGTACAAAGCAAAACACTTAACACCAATACATAGCAGTATCAATCATGTGCAAGTTTTGTACCTTGTCCTGTTGAAGCATCTGTTGCGTGAGCTTCTCGTTCATGTGTAGGAGACCTTGGTGTGCAAGGAACACATCCTTGAAAGGGACGCTCTCCTCCAAGTTGCGACGGGCGAGCTTCGAGGCGAGGCTGCGAATTAGCTCTTTGTTCCTGCTGTCACCAGCGGTGCTGTCACCTTGCCTCACGAGAGAGGCCATGAGACACAGAGAGAAGAGCAGTCATGTGATGTGTATGCCGCTGCTCTGTGCGCTACACGACGGGGTTCAGGGGTTGGTCGGGGAGCTCCGTGGAGACCAATATTCCGCCGCACTACCAGTATGTGTTCAGAAATTCCAGGATATACTCTGCGATGCCCCCCGCTGTGAGCAGCTTGGAGCAGCAAGAGTGTCACGCAAGGAGCTAAGGCCCCTAGCTCTAGGCCTAGAGCTGCACACGACGGCTCATAGATCCCTCGACGAGGCCTCGGCTGAATTTTTCCCTAGCCTCCACTCTCTCGACGAAGACAAACGGCCGGTTCAGTGAGAGGAGGTATGTCGAACTCTCGCTGGCGATCGGACGATCGACGATGGGCTTTGGGAGTCGCTCTGTGCCTATGCGGAGCCGGTGCCGCCGCGCTGCACTGCACCAGACGGCGACGACGGCGAGCCGGCGAGATCCAGGGACAGACAAACGGCACGAGACACCCATCAATTTCGCAGCGTGAATCGCAGGACGGCGGGAGGGTGAGGAGAGGGTTGCCTCCCCGGCACGCCGGGTCGGACAGCTCTGGCAGTCTTTCGGACACATACCCGGCCGTGGACATAGGGGCGGTGCTCGGCGTAGACATCGGGGGCACTTTGTCGAAGCTGGTGTACTTCGAGAAGAAGGCTCCTTCGGAGGCTGACCCTCAGTGTAAACCTTCAGGGGATCCAATGGGCAAAAAGGTGCGTGTTGGTACGATATTACAGCAGCAGTGCTGTATACTGCTGTAGACGGAAAATAGAACATGATCAATTTACCGCCGTTTGGAGCGATGCTACTCTGCCAGTGGGTGCACCATCGTGGGTTCAAACGGGGCTAGTCTACAGCAGTAGTCTACACCCGAGCCCCAAGATCTGTCAGCTCGATGGATAAGCGTGGCGATTGCTAATTGGTGGGATTTTCTCTCATTTCGTGCACGAGTCGAAGAGCGTTACGGTGTAAAGGAACTATGTACTTCTAGTGTTGTCACTGGTTTCGCTGTCGTTCAAATCGTGATGCTCCCTCCGCTCGTCATGTCAAGTCATGTGGTCCACAGCAACGCAGCAAAGGCGGTGTCGTGTGTTGTAATGCGTACACGTTCTGTTCGCTGCGAGAAACGTGATCCACACGTGTTCCAGAATACTAGATAATTTGTTCATTCGTGATGATAGACCGGGGACTAAGCGTAGAAAATGCAATCTGAGGACGCAAGTGCGGGCGAGGAACGCACGGAGATGTGGCACAGTACACAGTACTGCTGTATCCACAGTGCCAAGAGGCTGTAAAATGGCGCACATGCGTTGATGCCATGAGCAGCGTTTTTTTTTTTGTGCCGGATGCTGGAGTCTAAATTGTTCGATGTAGCCGGCAGAAATTCACCATGGGTCTTCTTCGCCAATGTTGTTGCCATAGGCTGGTTATGGTAGTTGTAATCCACTTCCGACGATCTTTCGCCTTCTGCCGAGACGTTGGAGGTAGAATACTAGCGTTTCGCGCTCCCTCCACGCTTCCTTCGTAGGTGGAGATGAAGCGGACGGTCAGCCTGGGCAACCTTCACGACACCATGGAGCAGCAGGAGGCGCTGAAGGAGTTCTACACCTTCATGGACCAGGCTTCCAGGGTCGGGGAGAGCGGCGTAAAGGATGCCCACCTGAGCGTGTACAGCCACGCTCTCGGTGGAGTTCTTCACTTCTTCCACTTCGAGACGCGCTTCATGGACCGTGCGGTTGAAGCCATCGCCAACAGCCCCATCCACCGCAACATACAGGTATTCTTCCGCTCCGCTACCCATTGCCGTAGGTGCTTGGCCACTCCGTGCTTCGAAAGTCCCTCGAAGCCGCTTCTTACATTGGCTCAGGAATTGCTGTCGATTGTTTTTGAGTTACCCTCAGCACATGCAAGCGTACGCACTCCCATGGTCTTTGCTCTGCTCACGTCCAGCGAGCTCCCACGCGTGTAGAGTTCTACGGCTGCGTACCCAGTTCAAAGGTTTCTATGCGCGGTGGTTTCTCCGACCAGCAGCATCATCAGGTCAAATTGGGTCATAAAGGCAGTCTTGCAGCTTTTTGTATCCAATTCCGTTTCGGATTGATTTCCGTGGCACTATGGAAAGCCGAGGGTGCCAAGCCTTGTGGAAAGGCTGCATGGCTGTCGTTATCCCAAGGCTGTCCCTGCTTTCCTCGGAGCAGGCCCTAGGCTGCACGGGTGGCGGTGCGTTCAAGTTCGAGGAGTCGTTCTTGCAGAGGCTCGGGGTAAGGATGCTGCAGATGAACGAGATGGAGTGTCTCGTGAGGGGGATGCAATTCGCGCTCGCCAACATCCAAGAAGCGTGCTACACGTACCGGCCGCCCGTGGAGGTGAAGAAAGAGGGGGCCCCGCCGGGGGGAGAGGCGGAGGAGGGGGAGGGTTCAGGGGGAGATGAACCGGGCCCGGATCCTCGGGACAACCTGAGGAACAAGAGGATGCGTGAGATGGCGGAAGTGTCAGCCAAGCGGGTGAGTGATGCTGCTGCTCTTGTCTTTTTGTGGGTTGACGCCATCGTGCGAGCGATGCTGCTGGTACCGCAGGCCTAACGTTCGCCCATGGCCAAGCTTTGGCGAGCGCACAACATCAGTTCCTTCCCATAGCCAAACCTATGAGCACAGTGTAAAAAAGCGCTCCCCTGCTAGCGCAACACGGCGAGCATTGCTGTTATCGCATGCGGTGGTACTGTGTAGTATGCAGGTTGTGCCAAGTGTCGCAAAAACGCGAGGACTGATATTGGTCGTTTTATTGGTCACGAACTCCACACGCTCAGGAATACACGGTCAAGGTTGGTCGCTCGATTGCGGACGAGCCCGCCACCACTGCCTATCCGGCGTTGGTGGTGTCATTGGGATCAGGGGTTTCTATCATCAAGGTGGGCGTTTATGGCGTTACTGCGTCAGATTGCCTTCCGAGACATGGTACAAAGGCGGTGTGTGTGATTGCTATAGTAGCTGATTGTTAGGCAGCCTACCGGGAGTAAAGTTGAAGGTGAAACTTACGTTCCAGTACGTGTACGTAATCACAACCCTGCACTGGTTTGCAAGTCTGACGACAGCACCATGCCCTCTGCTTGTGGTGCGAGCCTTCGAGTTTCAACGAGCGCACTTGGTGCGATACACTTGTTGCACCTGTACCTTGTATGACTCATGCGTGCATTTGTGTTATGGTATGCATATCGCTCAATGATTTATCGATGTTCACTGCAATCGTAACGCTGATGAGAAGTGGACGAACATTGGAGCGACGTTTAAACTCCAAGCAAACCCTCGCATGATCTGCATGCCATGTTTGCAATGGGCTCTCTCTCGGTCGCTCATTGCCGTCCCGTGTGTAGACAGCATCCGCGGGAAGCGTGAACGGTCATTGTCTCGGGCCGAATGTACTAAATCATACACTCAGCGTGGTAGGATACTGGGTGACGGATATCCACGTCGATTGCTATGGACAAAATCAGTTTACATGTAGCACGTTTCGAACCTCGCGTCCCATCCGTCACCCAATACCCTCTCGGGCCTCGTCCTACTCACCCACTCACCCCTCAGGTCGATGGACCTGCCAAATTCAAGCGTGTGAGCGGCAGTAGTATCGGCGGGGGCACGTACTGGGGGCTGTGCCGACTCCTGACCGAAGCAACTAGCTACGATGAGTCTCTGGAAATGGCTCGTCGAGGCGACTCCGACAAGGTGACTCCAAGAACTCAAGAATCGCATCTGGGACTGAAGAAATTGTCCAGTCAGAGCCAACATCGAAATGCGTGGCTCGGTGCGGTTTTCGCAAAGGGCGTGTCAGGTAGTGTTGAAACATTATCCCACCGTAAGGCCAGCTGTGTACCATTGACCGTGTGTCATGTACAATGGTCATGACCCGTGTTGTCTTGTACTGCTCGACACTTGTTGGTCAAGGGCAGTTTCGGAGCGGTTGTCACACAGCACCGATGATAGAACGATGTGTTGTGTTGTTTCGTTGAGGAAGTTCTGTGGAAATGATGCTATTGTTTCTCGTACTAAGTCTAGTTTATGCGTGCGGCGTAAGGTGGACATGTTGGTCGGAGACATTTACGGGCGAGGGTACAGCAAGTTTCAGCTGAGCTCCAACACTTTGGCGAGCTCGTTCGGAAAGGTGGGCGGGATGGAGGCGCCAGG
Organism: Ectocarpus sp. CCAP 1310/34; assembly: GCA_902602495.3. NCBI lineage: Eukaryota > Phaeophyceae > Ectocarpales > Ectocarpaceae > Ectocarpus > Ectocarpus sp. CCAP 1310/34. Next base: position 328,386 of record CACKRE030005153.1, read on the forward strand.
GAAGCCGGTGTCTGGGGTCAGCGAGGAAGATCTAGTGCAATCGCTGTTGGTGATGATCACCATGAACATCGGACAGGTGTGTTGCTTTTGTGTGTTTGTTTCTCTCGTTATCATCGACCGTGCTAGCCGGCTGACGGGCGACAGGACGTCGCCTTGTACTCAAGCGGGATACGAAACGCGACCACGGTTTCAAGTGCCTGTGCGCGTGAAAGCGAAAGGTGGGGGGGAAGAGGGTCGTTCCGAAACCACAGCAGCATTGCCTTGTTTCTGCACAGGCGAAGAGGGGTGTTTCGTGGAGTGGTTCTCGTCGAGTAATGTTTTAGCTGCACGGTGTAACCTGTATCACTTGAGGTGGTGTTGCTTCGCTCGAAGCTAACCACGTCGTTGCCGCCTGTCAGGTGTGAAGGTATGTCGAGGTGGTGGGTGGGTAGCGCTACCGTTGTCGTTACGCTAGTATGTAGACTACTTACGTGCCTGCCGCAAGCTGTTTGTTCACCAATCACACCCGCGCACCACCTGCGCTGGGGATGGCAGCCCACCGTGATACGCGAAGAGCACTAAAGAAAACTACGAAAGTCAGGTGGAGGCTCGAATATCACATGCCCGACATATCAACAACGTCGATGTGCCACATATCCCCAACTTCCGCGGGATATGTACCTTTCGACGTAGGGGACCCAAGTCGTCCCAGCACTCGGCCACAAAAATGTCTCTCGCTCCTGCTAACCTGCCCACCCGCCCGACAAATCGTGCGCTCCGAAAAGGTGGCCTACTTGAACGCCAAGCTGCACAACACGCGGCGCATCTACTTCGTTGGGAATTTCTTGCGACACAACCGACTGTCCGGCCAGCAGCTGGCGTTCGCGATAGACTACTGGAGCAGCGGGGAGATGGAAGCCCTGTTTTTGGAGCACGAGGGGTACTGTGGCGCTCTTGGCTCCTTCCTCATGTCAGGCACAGAGGAACCAATAGGAGGGGGCGCTACCTCCGAATCAACTGAGGACTAGGATTGCGCTAGATACGTGTGAACTTTTTTTAGGGTGGCGGAACGTGGAGAGTACGTCCGACGTATGCTATGGCTTTGTGTCTCGTGTGTGATGCAATGTGTGGTGCTCCTCGGTGTGCAGAGGTGTGTGTGTGCACCGTGAGGTATTGTCTACTGGTGCACCTTGAGGTAGAGTCTACTGAAGCCACGCTCGCTTGGTACTAGACTGCTGCGCAAACTCCAAGCTTGTTGCAGGTTGTGTTTTCTGTTCGATTGGAGCCGGATGGTGGTGCCGTAGGGTGTGTTGTTCCTCAGACCGACCTGTCCTGTGTCTCCGTGTAGTGTTGTGGTGCCGCCCGTCGTACGACGAGTGCTGCAGTGCTTCATCTACTGCTGCCGCTGTCTTGTACTTGTGTAAGGGAGAGTATGTGAAATAGTGGCGTATCCCTTCACGGTACATACTTCGTGGGGAAGGACTCCGCCTAGTGCCTGTCTTCAGGTCAGTTCTTCGCGGATTTTGTGTGTGGGTAGTCTTGGACCAATATCTAGGAAGACTGTTGTAAGATTGCGGGGGCTGTCTTTTGCTCTCGGGCGCTTTCTATGTCCTTTATTGTTGGAAGTTCCCGCGATTGTTGAAGTCTTGCGTGTTGTATGCTTGCACGATTTCCATATTCGGTCCAGGGGTGTAGTGTGGTTCGGGCTTGTGTCGCCGAATAGTAGAGATTGTGACGTCGTGGGAAAGGGAAGGTTAGTTGTAAATATGTAATCATTTCTTAGAATTCAGTAGATTCCCGGATGCACACGTGAGAAACAAACGTCACAGAGAGTTGAAACGGGTTTGTTCAACATATTCTCGCTGGCCTGCTTTGCCAACTCTACAGTAGCTCTTATCCAGTCTGGTGTGCTGCGGCAATTCAGCATGCGTCCCATCGTCGGCCGTTTTCAAGGCCCTTGTGTTTCCAATCGTAACGTGGACTCCAGTGTGGACATACCTGGTACCTGCAAACGGTGTTCCTGGTCGTGTTTCTTCGTGGTACGTGCAGAAATGAACGTTTCTGACAAAAAAAAGCGTGCCACTTCTTACTACTGCTGTACAGACCCAAGGAGTTGAGATTCCTGAATTAACGACTCGCAGGACTACTAACTATTACAGGTTTGTATTTGTCGGTGTTTTGCCGAGCGGCTGCGCCTTTTTGATTGCCACGCTGCGGCCCTCACTGTGGCACATGTTGTGCAAGGCTCGCGGTGCGCATCCCGTTGTGGGGCAATCAGCTCCGACATCCGTTAAGAGTAAAAGAAAAAAACTCGGACATACCGAGCAACCGCTGCTGATGGTTATAGTGCTGCTGTGTAAGGCTTGTTCCCTCACGAACACATCCGAACGTCATGGGTGGTGGTCGCATATATATGTTCTTCGTAGTTGGCATAACATGATGCCAGCCACAGGAATACTGCGCATAATCTAAATCACCTTTACATGTATGTGGCGACAGCAGTGAGATGCACCCCCGGAGTCGGGGCATGCCCTCAACACTAAAATACAACAAAGAACGGAAGATACGAAAATACTCACGTCAATACCACATTTATCGTAACGTCTGGGTCCCCGGCATATCTCTTGTGTATATCACTACACATTATCGATAGAGCCATACACTGCAGCTCTGCAGCTAGTGATTGCTCTGATTACATAGTGCCCGTTCCGTGTGGGCACAAGTAGGATTGTGGTCGTCGTCGCCAGCGGCGGGTTGTGTCGCCAGCGGCGGGGGTTGGTGGCCGCGCGAACTGGCGAAACCGAAAAACACGCTGGAGTTATGGAACACCATTTTTTGTGTCCGCAATCTTTTCGTGATCTTTTACGTACATACATCTTTCTCTGGTCAATAGTCGAGGGCACGGCCGTAGACCCTGGCCAAGATGGTGGGCTCTGCGAGTGAACAGCATGATTCGAGGAGCGGGGGCAGCAGCAGTAGAGTTGTTGTGGTGCAACCACAGGAGGAGAAGATGCAAGCCAATAGCAACCGCGGTGCGAAACCAGGCAAGAAGAAGACCCCCATCGCGGGAAGGATGTGGTGAGAGTGGACAACGCGGGCGGCAGTGTTTGTGCACGACTACGAACACTAATACGGTAGTTGAGTCCATGCTAGGGTCTGACGATTCGACGTCGAATATATCATGTCGCCTACAGGCTTGCGCTACACAGCGGTATCGGCTTCGCTACAAGGGTTTACTGCCGTGTGGTCCTTTTTCGTTTGCCGTACTTACATAGACTATGCATTCCAAACGTTGCTGCTGTAGTTGTAGCAAGAGGTGCCATCACCACCGCTTTCCTCTGGGTTACCACGTCTACCGCTGTGCACTTAGACTACTTACGATATTTTCTCTCGTATACCAATGTCTCCTCACGGAAATATCGAAAGGGACAGCTTCGAGTCTGAGTCGTCGTCAGAGGACGGTGTAGACGACGGCAACGGTGAAGACCAAAGCCAAACGTCTCGAAGGTCGCTGGAGAAGCGCCGGGCCAGCAAGAAGGGTAGATCCACCAGTAGTTCGACCACGAGCAATCACCGCCACAACAACAGGGGCAGCTCTCGGAGTACTACGCTCGAGTCTGATGGTACACAGAAGAAGACGGGCATCATCGCGCGTGAGAAACCAGAGAGGCGTAAGAAGAAAACGTCTTACGGCGGAGGCAAGGGAGACGGTGGCGGTAACCAAAGCAGCGCCGACTCCGAGACCCACCATAACAGTTCTACGCCGAATATTAGAACAGGAGATAAGGTTGTGGTGTATCTCCCGTCCGGGGGCAAAGCGAAAGGCGTTGTGTCCGTTGAATCCTCTCGGAACAGGTACGAGGTCACTCTCGAGAACGGCGAAGTCGAGAAACGTGTCCATTCGAGAAACATAGCTCTGGCTTCGAAACACCGAAGTCACCGTCGCAACCGGTCGGACCAAGCTAGAAGCTCAAGCAGTCGATCCCAGGCAAAGAAAAACACGAGAAGGCGTCGAGAGTCTCGAGCGGACGCCCCCGGCCGCGGGCAAAGTCATGGCGATGAATCAGGGATGGAATCTGAATCGCGCACGCCACGCGAACAGCGATCTGACTCTTCCAGGGTCCTCGGAGCTACCCCACCTTCTTCCGCAGAAGCACTAGTTGGGCAACGCAAGGCAGAGGAGGTTGATCAACCCGCGAGTTTGCCCTCTACAGGGCCATCAACGGTAGCGTCTGCGGCCAGCGGCGGAGGCGACCCGATCCAGCCGCCACCGGCCACAGAGAGCCATTCTCACGATACCGCTCCAACCCGACGTACCTCCCAGCCACCGCTCGAAGCCCTCGCTAGTGAGTCAGAGTGCGAGACAAGCAATGGAGAGAGGGGATCGTCGCTTGAAAGAGGATCGTCGCAAGAAAGAGGCTCTTCGCCGTTGTCGAACAAGGTCCGGCAGGCCCAGGGGCTTTTGAAGACGGTGAGGGACCTCTAGGGTTTTCGTGTGGGCTTGATCAACGCTTTCGCTCGTAGTACACTGTTGCTGCTCCGGCTATGTTCTACACGTAGACCCGAAGGGATCCGGCTATGTTCTATGCGTAGGCCCAAACGGAAGCTTTGGGAACGCTGCACGTAATAACACCTGTATGCTGAGCGTCTCTCGCAACTATTTTTCGCGAGGATCTCCACAAACCAGCCATTCGAAGCATCACATACTGTAGGAAGGAGAGCTCCTCCTGCTCCTCCTCGTCGACCTAGTTGGCAAGGTTGCAAGTATTGTTGTGTGCACCGCAGGTTTCGTTTGCAATTCAGCACTATTTTCCTTACCCTCAACGCTGATTTCCAACAGATGTTTTGGAGGAAAGGAGAGGAGCAAGGCGGCGGGGGGGGCGGTAGTGGTACAGAGGGCGGGCGTAGCGCTAGTCGACGGTGGCCCAGAGGAAACTCACTATCCCGCAGGTTCTCGGGGGGTTCCGGCGATGATCCCGGAGAGGACGTACGGAACTTGAATTCTGTTCCCGTCTCAGGAGACGAAACCGAGCGAAACAAATACACGAACAAGCTCGATTCCCCAATACCCACGTCTGAGCACAGCGAAGACGCAGCAGCAAGTACGCCGCTGGGTGCGGCTTCCCTGAAAGGGCACGCCCGAAGGCTTAGCCGAGGGCTAACGCGCGGCAGGTCAAGGAATCGCAACGACAGCCACGCAGGGCCCCCCTCGGAGTCTCCCGCCGCGTCTCGTTCTCCTAGTCTGGCCACGAAACTAGGGATGACTCTTCGTGGAGCGATCATGGGGAAGACACAGCTAGGCGTGCACAATCCTCACGCCGCCGATGTACACACTGTAGCAGCAGACCTTTCGGATGCGGACGCCGGGAGCGACGCCACATACTCGACCGGCGCCAGCAGCGCCAAGGGGGACGAGTCTCGGCGTGAGCGTCGAGTCAGCAGGCCAAGGGGCGGGGCAGTACTTGATGGCGGAAAGGACCATGGCGGCGTCTCCAGTGACGGCTTCGACAGCGATGTCTTCCGCCAGGACAGCCCGATGGCCGCGACGGCCTACGGGGGCGACCCCAGGAACCTGCCCGACGCCGTGTTCTCGTACATTGGCGCGCGGGAGAAGATGGAGCACGAGATGAGCGCGTCGGGGCCCGTGTTCCTCCCGCGCGTTGACAACCTAGCGGCCAAGACGGCCGCAGAGGGAGCGGTGCCGGCGTGGGGGAAGCTGCGGGGGGGCTCTCTGGATATCACCAAGCAGGCGTCGTCTACGACGCAGCGGACGGAGCAGCACCAACCGTTCACAGAGGCCATGTTCAAGGCTGGAGTTTCCGAGACCCGGCATTCGACGAAGCAGGGGATATTGCTCGAGGGGGACTTGCAGAAGTTCAGCCCGGAGTCCATGCGTGGCGTTCGCTGGCACACGCGGTATTTCGTGCTCTACGCGTGCGCCTGCGAGCTGCGCTACTACCGGACTCACGCCGAGGCCGCGTGGGGCCGGATACCCTTGGGGGAGAGGGGATCCATTCCTCTACGCCTGGTGGTGAAGATAGAGCAACCGTCGGACAAGAAGTACCGGGGGTGCCGTTTCGACCTCGTCGTGCTGCACAAGGGCGAAAGCCGCCACCCAGGCCTGCACATCCGTCCCGGGCAGGAGTCGCGGGTCAGGACCACCAAAACGTTCAAGTTCAACGCCGCGGACGCCCAACAACGCCTTCTCTGGGTCACCGTCATCGAGGCGCTCATGAAGAGGCACGGCTGGGGCGTGGATGCCGATCGCTGCCGCAGCATGCGTGCGCCACGCCACGGAGGCCCGACCGCAGGGGCGGGTGACTCGCTTGCCTGGGGCAACACGTGGGGCGGAGGGGAGGCGGAGGGAACCGAGCCTGCGATCAAGCGACATGTGTCTCTTCGATTGAACGATGGGCTAAACGGTGCTGAAGCCGTTCAGGAGGTTTCCTCTCCACTCAGGGCCGGTCACAGGTGTGTGATCGGGTTACTGAAAGCAAGCATGGAGGTATACCAACATTTGCCTCTTGAGTGGGGACAAAAAGCAACAACACCAAGGGTACCATGACAGGCTACATAGTGTAAGGGCTCAGGCCTGGTGCATCTTCCTAGCGAGGGCTTAAGCACACATGTCAGAGGGCACTGAACCCCGACAACATTGTGCGTGCATGTATATATGTCGTTGCCTTGGTCTAGAAAACAACCCCGTGAAAGACATAGTCTACATTACGGTAGAATGAACGTGTAGTTTTTTGTCGGCCGTTCATTCGTGGAAGATCTAACGTCTTTCGCAGTGGTCGATCGCCCTCTTGCCATTCTGACGTCGTCTCAGGCCATGTCATCGTCTCAGGCCAAGTCATCGTACCGTTTGGGGAGTGATGCAAACAATGACCCTGTACGGATGCTGCCCATTCGTTGTTGGACTCCCCCCAGCACCAGCAGGCACCAGGAAAGATCTCGCACGGGGTCTTTTGTCATGACTTTCGTCGAGGGTCGAGATGACGGCGACCTGAACCTCCAAAAGCGGCACAACCATCAGCAGAACGACGAAGAAATGCTCGGCATGCTCCGCGGGACAACGTCGCCCGCCCCGCAGCAGCAGCAGCAGCAGAGAGGCATCAGCATCCCCTACAGCCCTGGGGGAAAGAGGGGTAGTTTGACCACCAGCGCCCTGTCTCCTCCCATGCCGTTCGTAGGGGCCAGGCGCCAAAGCTCACTTAAGTCTGACCACCTGCGGTTTTGATGCGCGTGATGCTTCTTCATCACAGGTACAAAGCTTGTAAATAGTAGTGGAACGCGGCCGTTAGCCGCCACATTTCGGTGGGGGGCGCATGCAACAGGCGATTCCTAAGGCGTAGCCGTACCACAATCGTCAGCGGGTGGAGCTCTTCATGGCGTGTGCTGGCGTTTGGCATGTACTGTTTTGTTGGGGAAAAAGCTGCTCATTGCTGGCTGTTGAGGCGATGTATTTATGTAGTGTTTTCCGACCATGCCCTCCCTACGACTGTACGTAGCATTCTCAACCTAGATGCAGAGCCGGTAAGTATGACCTCCGCGATGATTGGTCACGAGCGAGCACGTTCTCTCGAGGAAAAGGTTTGGCCGTTGTGTTGTTCCGACCAGAGGAAACGTGTACACCACACAGAAGGTTCCAGCGCGTCGGCGCAATGCAAGCATTCTCCGCCGAAACGCTTGGCGCGTGTCGCGACGACAACAGCCGACTCGAATCTCACGCCTAACCAAGCGGATAGACTAGTTTTTTTCTTGTTTTGCGAGAAATCTTGGGCATGTCGCATCCTGGGCTGAAGCGTAAGCGTGTCTATCTGCACGGCAATGTGGTGCACTTGAGGAGAGGGATTGCTCAATCAATCAACTTCTCCGAAAAAATAAAGGGTGCACTCCATCAACATGACCTCTACCCGGAGATCATCATCGGAGCTCGTCCGAAGAGAGAACAGGGCAAGACCATCACGTAGGTCAAGCAGCGAGGAAAGTGGCCATGAAAATATGGCCGAAAAGACAAAAGCGAGAGAGAGAAGACCGAAGTGTAAATTGAGTTCACTAAATACTTTTGTCAGGAAACGGCCTCCACAGCAACGCCAACGCCAAATTATAGAAAAGCCTCATTTCATTTCCAGCCAAGCAAAAAAAGAGCAGAATCGAGTCTTGCTAGGCTACATAGATGTTCTGCTGATGGACAAGATCCCCAACGTTGTCGGGCTGGGTTCAACTGCTGTAGACTACTGGTATTTATTATACAATTGCAACTCATGGCAAATCCTTCTCGTCAAATACCCGACCCAGCAATTGAGACTCTATTATATACCTGGTATATAAGCGCGAATCCGCATCACACGCAAAACGGGACCAACCGGGAGCTGTCCATTCTCTCTTCAATATAGTAGAAAAAAGGGCCGACCGGGAGCCGTCCATTCTCTCTTTAATATAGTAGTAACAAGGGCCAACCGGGAGCCGTCCAATCTCTCTTCAATAAAGAAGTAAAAAGGGACCAACCGGGAGTTGTCCAATCTCTCTTCAACGTGTTTGTTACTGAGTGGGTGTTCCACATACTGCTCTGTCGGCTGCCGCAAGCCCATGCAAACCTTATCCTCTACAACACCAAGCGCTTAGCTTACCCGTTTCCCAGTACGTGACGAGTAGACTATCATAGCGTTCTTCAGGGCCAACCTCTCTCGCCTTCCCTCGCCTCATGTGTGAAAAATGTCCCCCCTCCATCTCCCCCCCGGTGGTAACCATAATGGTGGTCGAGTGGATCATGTTGTGCGGGGTGGAGAAGCCTCACTCCGCGCAACGGGGATGATCGCACCACGTTGTGTCAAAATGGTCAAGCACCCTCGAGGCAGTTACACAGTGCTTACAACTGTCTCTGGAAGTGAAACACCAGAAAATAAATTAAGTCATACGCAGCTGTCATCCGTACGCAAGGAAGTAAGCACAAGATGCCGAAAACCCTTAGCAGGATGCACCCTGCATGCGACTCGCCGAATACCTTACGGTGCTTCACCCTTGGAGACGTGAGAGCCTGGTCCGGTGAGAACCCGGCGTGCTCCGTCCCGGCTTTATAGGGATGCGAGGTCAATGGTCTAACGACTACGTCATGAACGACTATGAGTACACCCCCCCTCCATAGTATCTCTGTTCTTTCTGCAACTCTTCTTCTGGTCTAGTTTCAGTTATACACGCGTCGCCTATCAACCAAAAGCACACCCGACTATGGGCAAAGTTAATGCCGCAGAGGTGTGGCCGACTCATAGGACAACATACGATACAAACAGAGTGCCGCTCATTTCTACAGCTAGACCACACAAGCAACGCCAAATTTATAGTAATGTCAAAGAGCATCGATGCCTTTTGGGACTACTCGCGATAAAAGTTCAAGCTCGCCTAGACAAAAAAAAAGAATATATCCAGAGAAAATCAATACATACCATCCGCCAACCCCACCACTCAATTGCCGCCCCCTCTCATCCGTCCACTCCACTTCATTCAGTGCGTCCACGCCACGCCCGGAGTTTCAGGGGAATTATGTACAACAAGGAATCAAAATACATGCCGATATAAAATGGACAAAAACTCATACGCCTGGAGCCAGCTCCAAATACATGTCAAAAGCAACCATACACGAGAAAACGAAATCAACAATCACGGGTAAAACAAACCACCCCCTTGCCGTGTAGGGCCACCACCACCGCGTTGCAGTACAATCGCGTCGCACGCCCTCACCCAAAAATCACATCTTTCGCTGCTCGACAGGCCGGGATACCGTCGTCATCTCCACCGCGCGGATGGCCTTAGCAGCACCGCCACACGGCACCACACTCAACTCCGCTTCTACGAGAGCGGAACCAGAGCACTCCATCCGTGCAGTCCAGGTGACCCCCTCGCTTCACCAGCACCACCAAGCTATAAACAGCAGCCGCTGCGCTGTGCGACGGGAAAACTTGCGTACGTACTGCAACTCGACACAAGCACGTTTCTTCCGAAACAGCAACACCCACCCCTTTGGAAACATGGACCATCACCCTCATGTTTCTCGAGCTTTCAAAGCTCCACCGACAAACCAGTTACTCCCACAAAGGCACCCAAGAACAACATAAAAACAATCTTGAGGGATACATTTCAGTCCGAAGTCGATTAAGGCATACAGCCACAAGTGCATCGAAACAATATGACATTACACCACCAGGTCCACGGCCTCATGCATTCGCAGGTGCAACGTGTACGGAGGTGGTAAGCACCCAAACTCACGTCTCCGCGACAAAAACAATCAAGCGACCCACCAGCGAAGCATCAACGAACGAAATATACTTGGTCATACGTTCGCGCTATAGCTTGTAGGCGGGCACTTTCTCCAAGTTAAATAAACCCACAAACACCGTTAAACAAAGGAAGATATGAAAAATGTCGAAGTTGAAACCAATCCGGCGTGGCGTGTGTACTGGATGACGTCAACCAAGTTCAGAGGTGTTTCACCATCCCTTCACAACCCATGCTGGTCAACGGCCATCCCGACCCCCAATCTACTTGATCTTTGGGAATGGTATACTAGCTGTACCAACACAAGAACGCCTGCAACAAACACACAGGAAACCCGGCAGCAAGTCACAAAGAATGATAATATGTATTACGGCACCGCTTCGCGTTTCGCCCGCCGCTACACATGCAGGCCAACTAGAGGTAAAAAACGTTGAGTTGGGGCAACAGCGCTACAAAAAACTGGCGTGTAGAGGGCACGAGGGCGTGCAGAAAGTACAGGAGCGAGTGAAGTCAAACAGTGGAGGAAACGCTGCTGTGTAGATAGTCCCCCTGTGGGTTGCTACGATACCTCCAACATTCTAACAAAAAAAAAAAAATGAGAAACACAAAAAAACAACAACTCCGCAGGACAGCAGTGACATCGACCCAACTGACAAGTAAATACACGCAGCTGGTCAAGTGTGAGGGAAGGAGAAGAAACAAAAACGACCAAATCTTTTCAGATTCAATTACAGTCATGTCTATTGAGGGCACTAAAATACTAAGCATTTGTTTTGTTTCCCCCGCAACACAATTGGCACTCTCCAGTCCCTCACCTCACTCAGTGCAGTAAAACAACATCGAAGAATAGAGGAGGGATAGCACCAACAACTCTACAAGCTCCGTACTCTTTACCAGAGGCAACAGCAGGCGTTTGGCCACATCCCTCCCACATGGTGGTCGCGAAAGATTTCAACGTACCGCAGGCACAGCGACGACCAAATCAACCCCAATCCGCCATGTCCGAATATCTAAGGCTTGAGGAGAGCTGACGCAAAAGCCATTTTCTTCAGGAGAGCTGACGGAGCCATGTTCTTCGACGCCACAGAACCGAACCGAACCGAGCCTTGCGTCTATCATGCCCACCTATCGATGCGTCCTCGCCATGTCTCTTACCGCAGCTCTCTCATATCGTGCGTGATGACGCACCAAGTGCCAGCAAAGCAAACGCCAAGGCAAACGGACAACCAAGAGCGACGCCGCTCGACATCCACGATATTAAGCCTCCTCACATGACAACACCCGCCGAGCAGACTTTCGCGTGAAGCCTCCTCACATGGCAACACCCACAAGGCAGCTCCTAGACACGGCCAACGTCCACGCTCTTGGCACCGCCTCAATAACCCGGCGACAGCAAGGCCTCCACCAAGTCAAATTCATCCAGCTGACTCATCACACCGGATGCTGCGGCCCAAACCCCGGGTGTCGAGGAGGAGGAGGAGGAGGAGTTTGAAGGGCCGGCGCACCCCGCGCCGGCATCGCCGTCAAACGTTGCGTGCATGCCAGTGGAGCTAAGGCTGCTGCTCGCGACCCGGTAGGCCAGGGACTGCTGCTGTTGCTGCTTGGTGAACGGCGGGCAGAGTCTCGGGCCTGATGACGACGCGAGACCGCCTTGAGGGCCGTGTCCTAGGTCGAACACTGCCGTAGCCATCTCACCACCCCCGAAGCGCTCCGACGGCGAGACACCCGCCTCCCCGGCCCTGGCATTGTTGGCGTGTGACCCGCCGCCTGCCTCGCGCCCTCCGCCTTCTCCGACTCTCTCACCCATGCTGCTGCTGTCGGCAACGCCTCTGGCCACGCAGTGCTGCTGGTGCTGGGACCCGAGATCGTCGTGCCGCAGCAAGTCTGCCGACGCCTGACGTAGCTCCCATGAGGTCGACGCTGGCGCTGCGGGGGGCGACGGGGGCACACGCACCCTACCTCCTTCGCCCATGTCACCACTGCAGGGCGATTGGGTGCATACTCCATTGCCCGCGCCCCCGCCGCCGTCCTCACCCGCCCTCGAGCTGGAGTAGCCCTCGCTCGAGATTGCCGGGAAGGTCCAGTCGGTGGGAAACGCCGGCGGGCGAGGCGCCGCGCTTCCAGGCCTGGCAAACGCTCCGTGCTGCCGCGCGGAAGACGTCGGCTGGGACATGCTCGTCATGCCCGGCCAGAACGAACGGCTGCCCTGGACGTTGCCAACGCCGAACAACGCCACAGGCTGCTGCCGCCGCCGCTGCTGCTGCTGCTGCTGCTGCCGCTGCTGCTGCTGCTGCCGCTGAGCCCGATCCCTGTCGTGGCCACCGTTGCTGGCGCTACTGCTGCCCGTCGCAGACATGGCACCGCCGAAGCTCGCGCCTGCCGTCCGGAGGCCAGGGCCGTCGCCACGCGAAGAACCTGCAGACATGGGCAACCGCGGAGCCGCCTCGCCGTCTCTTAGCGACGCCAGGTCCTCGAGAAACTCGGAGGTGAAATGAGCATGGGCGATGATCGTACGCCTCGCGGCGTCGTCCTCCTCAGCTTGTGTCCGTATCCTCATGGCGTTCCTACCCGCTCCGCTCCCGAAATTGGCGACGCCGGTGGCGCTGGCACCAGACAGGCTCAAGCTTGATCTAGACCTGACGTCCTCCTTGTGCTTCTTGACCCCGACTTGCGAGACAGACGCAAGCGTCGCCGCATCAGCCTCCAACACCGATGCTGCATTCCGCTTCCTACTGTCCTCCTGCTGCTGCTGCTGCCGAGCTCCAGTCATGCCTGACGTGTAAGGCGACGACGATGTCAACACCGTCCCTGCAGGTGGCCACTGGTGGTGCTCCATGTGCCGTGCTCCGGCCGCCAAAGGCGGCGGCGGCGGTGTTGTTGACAACATCTGCGCAGGCCGCGCCGCCTGCGCCGGCGGCGGCATGCCTCTACCCGTAGGGACCCCGGCGCCTGCGTCGACTGTCGCCCCTGCATCTCCCGCCCGCTGGCCCGAGGCACAACTGCCGCTGTCGTCACCGCCTTCAGCAGCAGCAGCAGCAGCAGCAGCAGCCCCGCCGACGGTGGCCCGGCGCCGAATCGAGATCGAAAATGTGAGCACCGTGGACCCCGAGGCCGAGGCCGGCTCGAGGCGCGACTCGTCCAGGCGCACCTCGGCGTCCTCCCCCGCCGCCTCGATCTCCGACGCGATCAGGTCTCCGACCTTCTTGACTGTGGGGTGTGGGGGCTCCGCGGGATCCTGGTCCGCGTCCGAGGACGACACCGAACCCGCGGAATTCCGGCGGTTGGCCGGGCGGCGAGTCTTGGCGGAGCCGTAAGCTTGGAGGTAGTATTTTCCCGTGGCGCTGTCCAGGGTGATGCCGAGCTTGGACTGCTCGTCGCTCTTGACGTGCTCGACGCTGAAGCGGGTGTCGCCATGGCCAAGGCCCCGCTCGATTATCTGGTCGAAGAAGTTTGTTCGCTCGAACTGCCCAGAGAGCGAGAGAGAGAGAAAGAGAGAGAGAGAGAGAGAGAGAGATGGTCAAAGACAACAAGTTTAAGGGTAAAGAGCAAGGACTGGCTGTGTCCTGGTAGGTTGGTGCACACATACCTATACATAGGCTTTTGTTACTTGGAAAAGTACACCTGGTATGCACATACATCCCATTGAACCTAAATATCCGACGGGTGAGTGGATCCCTCTACCAAAAATTGAAAAATAACAACACATGATTACTGCTGTATGATTGTTTCAACACTCCTTTGCCGTTGAAGAAACGCGACATAGTTGCATAGCACACACAGGAAGAAAACCTCCTACAGGCTTGCTCCTCCGCGACTTGAGTTTCCCACATGACCCTACAACCCTAACGGTTGTGATGGGGCCGGAAGCGGGTGGTTGGTCTCTGTGCCGGAGCTCGGATTTCGGCACATTGTATGTAGAGTTGAAAGCGCCTGTTGTGGAAACTTCCGTCCACCTTGCCCCGCACCATGGCTGGTTGCGGGGTCACGCTTTCAGGAAATCAGCCTTCTCACCCACGCTCGTTTGCGGTTTTACGTCTACAACCAATGCACAGCAACCTAGACACCGCCCGATGATTCGACGGTGACGGACTTCACCAGACGTCAGATGAAAAGTTGAGTTTAGGTACGGGGCGGGTTCTGCACCGACTAAACAAGTCTCTAATATAAAGGAGGAGACTATCGGCCGGAGGATGTCTTCGAAAAGCCAGTATATGTATGCATACGGGTTACAAAGAATAATAGCTCCCGCCCGACACAACCCCCGCCCACAAACCCACAAACCATCCCACTTGCATGGGCCGCCGCCCTCTGCACAAGTTAGTACCTCGTGACCCCGTTAGTTCAACGAACATGAAACACCGTGTAACCCTCCTATTGTATGCATAGACTTTGTTGTTTTGTTGTTGTTGTTTCTCACATTAGCTCTAAAAAAAACAAGATTGGGAGCCCGTGGTCTCAAAACCCGGCATACACGACCCCATGAAGAAACAGAAAAAAATAGGGTACAAAAACCACTCGGAAGAGAAACAAAATGATAGAAAGAAAGACCAGCTACCGCACCAAACGAGAAAGAGCGTCGAGGAGACCGATCAAAATAAAATAAAAGGAGAACGGGGAACGCTTCCCACACCCGCCTACAACGCCGGAGGGTTCCGTGCCGGGTTCCCGCCGACCAGGCATCTATCAATCGTTGATTTCGATTGACTTCCGGACCCTCGGGTCCATTTTTATTTTGGCATGCTCTTTTCGGGGAAATCCTGTGACGTCAGGAATCGACCGCGTCAAGTGCTGTACATCAAATACATCTGCAGAGTAGATAAATGAAGGTATGGGTACAGTCGTCCCCGCTTTAAGGACGCTCATCTTAAGTCAACTCCCCGCGATAAAGACGAAAAAAAAATTCCGAACCATGGTGCCCCGCAGATATACAATATGAGGGGGGGTGTACTTTATATACAGCGGCCCCCCCCAGAAAATCGTGCAGCACACCTGTAGAACTGCACAGAGAGCGGTCTGCCACTGCTGATGCTGCTGCTGCAACCGCTACTGCGTGGATATGGATAGATTCCTTTCGTCTGCTGACGGTCCGTCTGCCGCCCACACGACAACGTGTGGTGAGCCATCATCGACGACCTCTGCGAAATGGTCTCCAAGATGTCTATGCCAGCCAGCGCCACGGACTCTAGATCCACGGCGCGAGTGTTGACGGACAACTTGTTCGTCGAGAAAGCCTCAGGCCTCACGGACGCTGAAGTGCGTCAGGCAGTAAAGACGTGGCTTAGTGTAGAGGACGACCCAGAGGTGTTGGAGGAAGAAATAGCAATGGAACTGCAGGCTGTAGACGAGCAACTGGCCGGCGTAACCCTCGATGACGATGTACCCAGCGAAGAGGAAGACGACGACGGTAGGTCAGAGTCGTGCGTGACAACGTCGCTTACAGAGGCCGACGTCCGCTTTCGCCTCGAGGAGTGCCGCTCCTTTTTGAATGCGAAAGGGAAGGACGGCGAGTACAGCGAAACGCTGTACCTTCTTTCGAGGACTGTGCATTCGTTCACTCACGAAACTCAAGTCAACCGAAGAGCGAAGCAGGGGGGTGAGGTGCAGGCCACTCTTGGCGATATGTGGGGGCGATAGTTTTTTTTTTCGGAGGGCATACAGCGATGGGCTCTTTTTTTTTATTGCTTCATCTTCACCGATAATTTAGCGTTGATGTCCATCTGAGTTTCGTGTGTAGGGTGTTTGTGTCTCTATCGCTTAGGATATACTGAAGTATCGTGTCAAAGTTGGAACCGCTGTGGTGAAGGATGTGTCGGTGAGGTTTTCAACATCAGGAAAACGAGAAGAAAATAAAAACAACACAGCAGGCAGCAGTCGCCACACAACCGAGAGAGTGCACTGCAGTCATAACAAAACTATATCCCGCAACAACCCACATGTCGGGAGCATATTATCGCGGGCGGTGGCGCGGTAACTTAAAACATGGTTTATAATACATAAATATATATATAGTGCATTCCACTTTCAACCACGGCTACGTTGTGAGCGGTCAGATTTATGGATCCTCGTTTCGTTATAAGTTACGTGTTGCAACGGCGCGTCTTTTGATGTATGTTATGCCTCCATCGGCCCCGGGGGTGGTGCGTTATCGTCCCCGGAATCTTAAAGACGATTCCCCGCGTTAAAGACGCTTTGAAAAAAAAAACGCTATGCGTCTTTAAAGCGGGGACGACTGTAGCACAATGTGGATCGGAACAGTTTGTACTGCTGTGAAGAAAACAACAACAACCGAACCCCTGCAATACGATTCCTGCGTACCCCCAGCAAACGCCTGAACGGCGATGAAGTCCCTTCGAAAAGTCGAAGCTTTGCTTCTGTTGGCCTGGGAATTTCCACCTGATTCTGTGGTTTCTAGACAACATGCAGACGTTCTTTATGAAACGAGATAAGAGGGGGCCTTCCGCTTCACGAGCGAGTGAGTGAGTGCTCATGTGCTCATGTACACGAGAGGTGAAAGGCGACACCAGCGATTGTCATCTGCTGCAACGACCGCTGCCAGCATCGGATCAACCATTGAACGAACCGGAGGGACAGCAGCATAGTACAATAGCACTTCCCGGAAAAAAAGAAAAAGTCGCTTACATCTCTCTCACACATGCAGAAGTCGTGTTTGTTTGTCTTGTGAATGAAGTAAATGGACAGTAGCAGCATAGCACTTCCCGAAAAAAAAAACGTACATTACACATAATCCACCTGCTGCTTACCTTGTTATCCTCGTGGTTCTGAACGAGCACCTTCGCCCCGAGCCAGCCCGACCTGTAGAACGCTTCTCGAGCCAGGGGAGCGCGTTCCAGGGTCTTGGTAGTGATCCCATGTTCCTCGAAAGGCTCAGGGTGTCTGCTCACCAACCATCGGTAGAGAGACCTGTTCTCGGCGGGCGGGTGGCGGTTGCCGTTGTTGTTGTTGTTGTTGTTGTTGTTGTTGTTGTTGTCTTCACATACATACAAATCGTTCCGTTCTCTCCGCCCAGACCTTGTTCTGTAGGACGCGCAAAACCATGTGATGCATTATAGGGAAAATTAAATGCACACACAAAAAAACTGCCCGTTCGAGATATACCCACGTCGAACAGGAAGTGTTGTTGGGAGTCTTTGGAGTTGGAGTTGTTGATTCTCACATTAGCTCTAAAAAAAAAAAGAGTGAGTGGAGGGAGACCGGCTGGGTACTGGGATTGTTTCGAATGTAGTAAAGCCGCAACACTGATGATACATATGCATATCAGCAACCAGTACTTCCTGCAAAAGCGAGTGAGTGTCAGGTGCAATCAATAATGTTGCTGATCGGGCAGATGCACGCCGCGCAGGATGGCCGACAACCGACAACACTCGTTCACGACTCGTGGCAAAACAAAAAGAGAAGAGGTCCAGACGTTCAGACGCCTCTTGAAAAGGTACACAACACTACGAACACCACACAACGCGGCGGCGGCGGCGGCGGCGGCAGAACCGTCGATGGAAACAATGGTTTGCAACTGGTGGACATGATGACGGTTGGTGGAGAAAAACCGCTGGACCTGGACGTGAAGACCACTCGAAAAAACATCGGTCTTGGTTGTCATTTTTCTCAACAACCCATCGTGTGATGACTGACTTCTTGAAAGAGCTAGACAGGCAGGCGTGTGTTGAACAACAAATGGCAGATACATCAGATCAGATCAGATCAGACCATACCATATTCGTGAAAAACGGACGGTGTCCTGATGTCCTGATCAATCCTCGTCGTCTTCCTTCTCTTCTCCTTCGATAGATTTCGCTGATTGTTTTATGGGCCTTGTTTTATCTTTAGTTGATGCAACGCATTAGATCTTCTCATGGCTTGTAGCATTTTTGTGACCACGGACCGCGTCTTGCTAGATTTTGGGATCAGCAGCAACTGACACGAGTTTGATGTGAAGGCAAAACAACAACAACATCGGCAATTCCGCCTCTCTCTTCTCTCATGAACCGAAAGTACGGCGAGCAACTCAACACATACAAGCGGCAGCAGCTTGCCTTAATGGGGAATGTGCGCCGGGATGTGCGCCGGGATGTGCGCCGGGGCGGCAACAACTCAGTAAACAAAAATACTGCCCGCTGCTTACCTATCTACATGTTCGAAAATGCGCGAGAGAAACAAAAAGAGCGGTCGAAAGCGCGTGAGAAAGCGTGACCACGCACTGCCGAAGAGACCTAGACTGTGCAAAACAACCACAGAAAAAAGCAAGTGAGAAGAATAAACGCATCGAACGAACCGCTGGTTTCATTATACGTTATCAAGTCCGCGCACACCGTAGGCGAGTACATAGCAGGCAGCCAAACATGCGAGAGTACCCCGAACAAACGGACTGCTGGGAGTGGAGTGCTGTGGCCCGGGCTGTTGCATCTAGCAGCAGCAGCGAGAAGCAAGACGGATGAACATACACGAAGCACGGAGAAAGCGGCGGTACTTGACTACTTGATTTAAGACTGCATGAGCATGTGCTACTGACATGGAGAGGGCAGGTCCGAACTTCGTGTGCATACCGGCCCCACGTTGATTTTGGCATAAAAAAAGAACGAACCCTTTTGCTTTTGGCCGTGAGTGTGTGTGGGCGCAACGAAAGAGGAGACGTGGGCAGCAGCTACAAACTGCAAGGTGTGCCCCCGGCACTCGGACGTCAAAACACATAGTTGCACCACCTACACCACAACTAGATAGATCACTTGGCAAAATTCTCTCTGCCTGGTGAGGCAATCAATCAGTCATTGGTATTGTTGTGCACGCACACACCTCTCGTAGTTGTACTTCTTGATCGGGAGGTGGCTGGAGGGCATGTTGGTCTCCCCCCGCAAAAGAGGAGCGGCGCTCCCGTCTTGCTCAGCCTGTTCGATGCCTCTCAGACAGGACGACTCCCAGCGCCTTCGACAACTTCCTTGTTCTGTTGGTTTCCTAGACCGCACTCATGGCGTGTCTTTATTTGCAATGTGCAAAGTCCCACGGACAACTGAAGCCGCCTCTGAACCACACTGGCACTCTGGACCCTGAAATCCAGGAGGGGCAACGCAACTGGGAGAACATAGAGGCGTACGACCATCGTGCCGGCCGATCTATTGGGCAGCAGCTTCCTGCGGGCGTCTAAGGCTGCTGCGGATGTGCCAATCAGTCAGCAGTTCTAAGTTGAACACCGGCAGAACGAATCAGCTGAACGTGGCTGAACGTGGGGGCATGTTGTAGGTAATACAGCAGTAGACTCTCTGCAACACGACGAAATCATATAGCATGTTCCCTGGGCCAGAGCACTGATGAGCAACCAGCGCAGTTGGTACTGCTGTAGAGACAATGAGCAGTCAACCGTCGTATATCTCTCCTTATATAGACTATTGATAGACAACATTCTATACGTAGACTAGACTACATGTAGATGGAACAAACGATGGAACTGGCATTTACCCGCGATCCACCTGTTGCAAACCATGCTGTGTACTTGCAACTCCACTCAATCTCCTTCAATCGGAGGACCAGGTACCTGACTGGGTTGTTGCATTGCGTTGGTTGCATTGCGTTGGGACAATGACCCGGCCGAAAGCATCAAACCGAACGTGGTATCTGTTTCACATAGAATGAGTGGACTTGCATGTACACAGGGTGGTTTGCAACAGGTGGATCGCGGGTAAATGTCAGTTCCATCGTTCGTTCCATCTAGTCTATGCAGAGATGCAGAGAGATTGATAGATGTAATAATGCAACACATGCACTTCGCACCGAGGTCGACGTGGCTGAGTGGTCAACCAATCAGGTGACGGCGTGCTAAGACCGTTAGGCAGGCTATGCTCGCGAGAGTTCGAATCTCTTCGTCGACGAACCCATGGGGTACTTCTTTAATGGCACGAGAAGGAAGAAGAGGGCAGCCGACAACGGGCGCTCAAACGAAACCACAAGTCACCAACCAATGGGGCGGGAGGGGGGAGGAAGGAGACGGACGAGACAGCGAGGGACGAAAGCAAGCGGGAAGAGACGGACCGAGTGGCGCGATACGTACGTGCCGGATTGAATTTCTTTTACCCAATTCCGCCCCCCCCAACGCTGCACCAATGCACCAACCCCCCCCTAGTGATGACGTACCATTACAATGTATCGCTGGTTGGTGGCCACGTTTGCGAGTTTGCTTGTCGTTAGTGGTCTCTCCACCGTGTGCTTTTTTCTTTCTCTTATTTTTTGTTATTTTCGGCCTGGTCCCTTTTTGTCTTCGCTCTTTATTATGTTTCATTAATTTTTTTCTCTTTCCGTAAAGACTATTCTAGACTGTTTACTTGTATTTTCTTCTCTTTTTCTCTTTATCTCTCTTTTTCTGTGCCAGATGGCCTTGTCTCTGCTTGCGTTGTAAAGTACCAAGATTATACCAAGGGGGTGTACCTCATTCTCTCCGGCCCGTGATGGTGACTCCTAGTCTCAGTTGTTACCTCACATCGCGCGCAGAGGGAGTGGAGGACTCCAGAATATCTCTCGTTGATTTCTTTTGACTTGCGGACCCCTCGGGGCCATATTATTTGAGTGTACCTTTTCAGGGTAAGTTAGCCTGCGACCCACATAATCGACGACCGCGTCGAGTGTTGGATCAGTACGGACATACGAAGGTACTGGGTAGAGAGAGATCGGAACGGTTTTTAATGTGAAGAGAACAACAACAACTACTACTACTACTTGTACTAAACACCGCTCTACATGTGCTTCGTTCGTCGACTTGAACAAGGCGTATGATTCGGTGGACCGAGAGATGCTATGGAAGGTGCTGGCCAGGGCCGGGATTCCCGCGAAGCTGATCGAGGTTATCCGCCAATTCCACGATGGAATGCGGGCCCGGGTGCGCATGGACGACGGAGAACTATCGGACTGGTTGGCGTGCGACAAGGATGTTGTTGTTGTTGTTGTTGTTGTTGTTGTTGTTTCTCACATTAGCTCTATAGTCCACAAAAAATGGGGAGCCCGTGGTCTCAAAACTCGGCACATACGACGCCGCGGGGAAACAAAAAAACAAAAATAGGGTACAAACCACTCGGAAAAAGAAAACAAAATGATAGAAAGAAAAAAAAAGGTATCGCACCGACCGTTCGACAAAAGAGCCCTCGGAAACCGATCAAAATAAATCAAAAACAAAAATAAAGGAGGACGCTTCCCACCCCCGCCCAAAGAAAAAATCAAAGGGTAACGTACCAGCACCAGGCACTACGCACCAGGGCATGGCAGTAACGGAGCAAACAGGACAAAGAGGCGACAGATGGGCAGACAGCCAGACGTACAAAAACAAAGGCAACAGCAAAGATCAAGGTACCCAACACAGGAGAGTAGGCAGGGAGGTCACGAAAAAAAAGAAACACAGCACAGAGGCCGAAGGCAATACAAAGGACATACATATAGGAGTATACCATACAGCAGGGAGGGAAACAGGGCGCAACAACATCAGCCGGCTACATAGTTCGCCACAAGTGCTGCCTCGGCCGCCCTACTCGCTTCTACAGCAGTGCCCGGTCGCCGTTTCTTGCCCCCCACCGCCGCTTCCCCGGCTCTCTTTCTCTTCGGTCCCGAGATGGCCGTACTCTCTGCTTCTGCTTCCCTCGCGCGCTGGCGCTTCGCGGACGCTTCCGCCTCCTGCCTGTGCCATTTCCTCATGAACCATGCCGCCCCGTCCTCGACCTTGTTGTACCACACCTCCGGGTCCTTGGCGCTCTCTTTCCATTTACCCCCTTCCTTTTCGTCTCCCATGTTGCAGGCCACGAGGTCCTCTCCTGGACGAGACACTCAGTCGCTCTCCTGCCCGCCCCGGTATCCCATGCCCCCCGCCATCGCTCCTAACAGCATGCGCTTGGGAAGGCGGCTGTCCCCCATGCGCATAACGAAGCCCGCGAAACACAGTCTCCGTTTGCGCACGGTGGCCTCGATGGTTTCCTCGCAGCCTGCCTGGATGAGGGCCTGGGCATAGGACAGGGGGGGGTCTGAGCGTTTCCGCTTACTCTAGCC
>CACKRE030005154.1:32886-56721 GCA_902602495.3 Ectocarpus sp. CCAP 1310/34
CTTGTTCCATGCCTACCATGGTGTTTTTGTACAGACAGCACTTCAGACAGCAGTATGCTGTAGTCGGCAATCTTCCGTTTTGGTATAGAGTGGGACAGGGAGGGGGTGATGCTACTGTAGTCGAACGGTGGGACGGACGTGCAGTTCAGTTTTTGGGCACGCATACGGTGCTGCTGCTGCAGGGATTTTTACGTGCACCTCTTCGGGCTCCTGGATACCTTTTTCTCGTTATGCGTGTGCGTGTTCTTTAGATCCTCAGATGGCGCTAGCACTTTCGTGACCACGGGCTGAGAGTCTTTGCTAGATTTTGGCATTTAGCAACTGACATACGGTTCAATGTGACGCCAACAACAACAACAACAACAACAGCTTTGTGGTTATGCCGGGATTTTTTTTTTTTATTGCTGCCCGGGGACACGTTTTGCCAAAAATCAGAACGCCTTGTGAACCATCACCAAACAATAATAGGGCCACACACCGGTCGCCCCGGTGGTCTAGTGGGTAGCCTCGCAGCCTGCTAAGGGTCAGGTCATGGGTTCGAGTCCCGGCAGAGAGAGTTTTTTTCTCACTAAATTAATCCTGGTCTAGGATGAAAGCGACGCGCTGCAAAGCTCGTTTGTTAGTAAACCATAATCGACTTCGTAAGTCGCGAGGGAAGGGATTGCTGTGCCCTTCTCGCGATAAAAATACCTCAGGCATGAACCGCAGGAGGGGGTCCAACCCCCCCCTCCTATGTGACCCCGGTTGGGTCGTCTAGCTAGTAGAAGTGGAGGATAGGGGCCAGAGGGGCAGACGACAGAGTCCAATGATGGGAGAAAAACAAAACAAAACAACAAAACTTAGTACTAGACTACACGCCTCGATATGGCACTTTGTTGTTGGTAGATATCTCAACGCATAGCTATTAGAGCTTGAGCCCCAGGTGCCACTTCGAGGGTGCCAGCTGTAGGTGCGAGACACAAGGATTGTTCATTGTGACAGTAGCCGAACCGCTGTCGTCAATTGATGTCAGCCCCAAACATCTCTCCACTCTGTCTCGCTATCGTTTTCTCGTTTTGTTTTTCCTTCCCCCCTGGGGCTGCCACACCCCTTTCGATGAATCTGGATCGCGGAGCCCCTGGAGAAGATCCTCTTGGTATTAGAATCGGAGGAGGGCCCAGATCCACCTTTCATGTTTGCCGATATCTGCATCCAGGAGGAAAGAACCCCCAATATCATAGGTGCTACAGAAAGCCAACAACAGCTGCTTGTGTGTCCACCGTTTGGTTCTTCAGTTCGCACGGGTCGGNTTCCCCCCTGGGGCTGCCACACCCCTTTCGATGAATCTGGATCGCGGAGCCCCTGGAGAAGATCCTCTTGGTATTAGAATCGGAGGAGGGCCCAGATCCACCTTTCATGTTTGCCGATATCTGCATCCAGGAGGAAAGAACCCCAAATATCGTGGGTGCTACAGAAAGCCAACAACACCAGCTTGTGTGTCCACCGTTTGGTTCAGTTCGCACGGGTCAGCGTCAATTTGGTATGCGTCCTCCAAATCCGTCTGTTCAACCAGATCTGCTCCAAGTCTCAGCGTGTGTGTGACCCTCGTAACAAGCACAGACCTGCGAAACACTGGCGGAAAACTGCTGTACAGAGTCTAGTATGATGTGTAAGTACTGTGTGGTCTTGTTCCAGCAGCCTACATAGACCCAGGGTGGCGTCAGGTGGGTGTAAGTGCGCCAAACCGCGTGCCCGGGGACGATATGGAAAAAGTCCCAGTTCGGAAAAAAGCCTGATTACTGAGACAGTACTTCTCCAACGCTGTTTTCCCGACCCAGGACGCCACACACCCTCTTTTCCCTTCGTCTCTTCAGCGGGGAGGATTTATCAGGACCATAGCTTCGCGGAGGTGCCTTCATGGTTGACGGTGGTAGGCTGTAGTGGTGGCGGTGCCGGAAAACGTCGACAAATATACAAAAAAAAATCCCGGCATAATAACGACGACACTGATGTGCCGGCCGATCTTTGCACGAACCACGCACCATAGTGCGTGCAGAAGTAGCGACGCACAGACAGCAGAAGTAGCGAGCGGTCTGCTGCTGCAGCTGCAAGTGGGTGTTGGTATCGATGGATTCCTCCCATCTACCGGCCGTCCATTTGATGCCGCCAAAAAAAGAGTCGTGCATAATAACCTCGTCCCTCACCGAGGGCGTGGTTATCTCTCACTTGGAGGACGTTCGATCCTACAGATAGCGCCCGCAGTTAAGAAACATCAAAATCTGTTCGAGCCTCACAAATCCCTTCTTTTGGGTCGAAGTGCCGGCCCAAGTCGTCGATTTCGTAAATGGCATTTCTTCTTCCTTTGGACTCTCGCATCCTCCCGATTCTATTATTACTATAGACTACTACAACAAAAGTTCTTCGTATTTCCTTTTTTCTGTCTTTTGATCTCTGAGGACAATCCACATCAAGCCCTCAAGAGAGGTGGTGGAGAGTGCCATCAAACCCGTACAACAGCCGAGAGCATATGGTTGTCCGCGATGTGGGGCAGTACTACAGCAGTACAGCACTCACTGCTGTGAACAGCAGGGGCGCGGGGGGGGGGGACTGCCCCCTACAAAAGTAAGCCCAATAACCAGAAACGGGTATACATACCCGGGTACATTATCACCACTTTAGGGTATAGTTAGAAATCAACATGCTTGCACCCCCAGGCTGTCAGCTGATTGGCCGAAGAACCATTGTACCCATTCCTGAAGAAACCTCCATCAGGTACAACTTCCGCTGGAATTAGGATCCTCTGATGTGATCGATATTGGTTACTGGTGTATACCCGGAAGAGGTCAATTTTGTACCCAGAAATAAATGGTAATATAATCCCGCAGCCCACCTTCTAGCATAAAACCCGCAGAAAAAACCGTGTGCCGCACATACCGTGTACCACACGCACACCGGTCGCCCCGGTGGTCTAGTGGGTAGCCTCGTAGCCTGCTTAAGGGCCAGGTCATGGGTTCGAGTCCCGACAGAGTGAGTTTTTTCTCGCTAATGAAATCCTGGTCTCCGTTGGAAGCGACGCGCTGCAAAGCTCGTTGTTAGTAAACTTGATCGACTTTGTAAGTCGCGAGGGAAGGGATTGCTGCACCCTTCTCGCGATAAAAATACCTCAGGCAGGAACCGCAGGNCCTGAAGAAACCTCCATCAGGTACAACTTCCGCTGGAATTAGGATCCTCTGATGTGATCGATATTGGTTACTGGTGTATACCCGGAAGAGGTCAATTTTGTACCCAGAAATAAATGGTAATATAATCCCGCAGCCCACCTTCTAGCATAAAACCCGCAGAAAAAACCGTGTGCCGCACATACCGTGTACCACACGCACACCGGTCGCCCCGGTGGTCTAGTGGGTAGCCTCGTAGCCTGCTTAAGGGCCAGGTCATGGGTTCGAGTCCCGACAGAGTGAGTTTTTTCTCGCTAATGAAATCCTGGTCTCCGTTGGAAGCGACGCGCTGCAAAGCTCNACACAACTGTATTGTAATTGAAACCACACCCAAACAACCAACAACGCTCGCTCGTTCATCGTTCATGGCCACCGCCTCCATAGGTACCGACCCTTCTCAACAGAGGATCGGATTCGCTTGACGCGCGAGTACTTTGGTGTGGTACAGATCAGTAAAAGCATAGACTAGATAGAGAGAGAGATAGGCACAGAGAGGGAGAAAACCGGGCACGACCTGCCTCGTGCATCATGCCTCCGAGGCACAGGACACACAAGACACAGACAGCGGTTTATTGGTTTCGCCGCGATCTACGGCGGATGCTGTCATGTCGGAGATTGGTGTCGTCTTGATTTCCAAGTGTACCCTGAAATTATGATAGTCTATCCGCGGGTATACCCGTTTCTGGATACTCCTCTACCCTGCCCCACCCACGTCGCCCCCCTGGCGCACCGCTGGTGGCTCTCTCGCAACCTGCCCACTCAACTGCCTAGCAAGTCTTCGAGAGGGACCAATAGCCACGAGCCATGGAAGCAGAAGATGCCAGAAAAACTCTAACTTCTGTGCGGTTGGCGAGAGACCACGCCGCGTCCGGCCGTCACGGAGCAGCCACTGCCCTTTTGATGCAGGTCTGCCTGCCTTGCAAACAGCACTATGCTACATATGTACAGCAGCAGTACGGGAGTATTCAGCCGATCCCTTGATTCAAAAATTCAAACTTGATTGCTGTATATTCGTCAATCTTTCTCAAGTAAGATGGTGACGAGCACAAACCACAACGTGAACGAAAGACTCCAAGTTAATCATGATTTTTCCCGGCGTTGGACAATCAACGTTGCTTGGCGGGGTTGCGCACACATGCAGGCGCTCCAGAGTGTTCCTCAACTTGCCGAAGAGCTGGAGGGTGACCTCACCTTCTCCCTCAAGGCGTACGGCGAGCACCTTGCAACAATTGGCCAACCGAGCAGCGCTCTCTGGCTCTATTCTCAGGTACCAGTGCTCTGCATTCGATAACTTAGGACGTCTGAGGAAGCTCAAGGGTGTCATGTCTACACAACCTACCGACCTTGGACGGAATACACACGGCGACAGCAGTGTCTCCGTGCGCGGCAAGCATCTCACCATGCCTGCCTGGCGTGTTCGGTGGGGTCGGGGACACGGGGTTGGGGGACGTACATATTAAGGCCGTCGCAGTCGTCTCAGCAGCTGTCTTGGGCAGACATCTCTCCATCGTTTGCCCTTCCTCAAGCTCTTTTGTCCCCTTTCTACCGACCGTCTTCGCTGCTGGACTGAAGCTTAGGCCATTCCGCTGCTCGAGCGTCCGCTAGGACTTCTCACGAACCTCGGTGCACTGCAGTACTCGCTCGGAACAGTTGCCGCATCTATCGAGAGCTTCCAAAAGGTGAAAGAGCGCTCGTGTCGCAAAGCGACCGGTCCATCTACCGCCCTACCATTCCCAGTAGGTGCACGCCGAGGGCGCGTTTTTCGCACCAAACCTACATGGGGCCGTAACCCTTCCCTCGAAATGAAGGTGTTTCGCTGTGGTGCCATCGAGATCGCTGCCGAGAGGTATCGGTTGCTCTTGTGATGGCTGTTGTTCCAATGGCACCAAACCAGCGACTGGAAGCCCGCCTGTAAGAATTACATCGTCACAGCCCCCTATTTCATGCATCTCTCACAGCAGTGCGGGCCCTCGTGCCTCCTCTCTCGCTTCAGGCACTAGCTCTTGACCCGGCCTATTGGCCGGCTTTGGAGAGCCTGGAGAACGTCAAGAGCTTGGCGGTGGACCGGTGGCACTTCCGCATGCTTAACCATTCTGCCCGAAATGAGGCCTACTCGAGGGCGATCCAGAGAGCAGTACATGATGCTGCTGCTGCTGCTGCTGCTGCTGCTGCTGGCCGAAACCCGGAGGTGAGAGGTCTTCAGGTAGGCCTCGATACGCAGGTGGGCCAAGAGACCTCCAATGTAGCGTAATTATTTGCCAGATCTGTGACCCCATCCGTTCCACGGTACAGTTGCAGCGTGGTCCCGGCTTGCAGCTATTTTGCGTCGCCGTTTTCCCGAGATGACAAGAGGTTTTCCTTGGGAAACAGATTTGTAGCGGAGATGTGAGACGAACTTCCTTCTACCGAGTTAGCTGTCTGTGTTTGCCTACCATTTATGTGGGCGTTATTGTGTGATTACTCGCGGTCGCAGGCGGGCGTAACGGTACTGGATATCGGCACGGGCACTGGCATCTTGGCTGTGTTGGCGGCGAGGGCGGGTGCTTCGCACGTGTATGCCTGCGAGGTGAACAGTGTCTTGTGCGACGTCGCGAGGGAAGTCTTGGAGAGGTGAGTTGCGTGGGGCTTGTTCCGAAGCCCCCAGTTGGCTTGATTGCCGTTGCTCGGCCCCTTTGCACGACAAGAACAGCCCCACTATTGCATGTTTCCTCGCCCACGTCACGCATTTCGATCGCCAGCTGGAAACAAACCCCAAGGGAGCTCGTGACTTTCGACAGGAGTCGCCCCGCTTGTTAACGGCAGCGCGTTGCTACGCACCGCTTCGAAATATTTTCTCGGCCGCGCCAACTCTGCCGTGGTTGTTGCAGGAACGGGGTTGCCGACCGCGTGACGGTGATCCACAAATCGTCAGGGGCCCTGCAGCTAGGCGTGGACCTACCCGAAGGCGGAGTGGACGTAATCGTCACCGAGCTGGTTGATTCCGGCCTCTTGGGAGAAAAAATAATCCCCGTTCTCACCGACGCGAGGGCGCGAGGACTTGTGGCGCGGGGGGGACGGGTTGTCCCCGAGGTACGAAATACGGATGCGGACAGGGCGGCACTGTCCGTCTACGCTCGTTCATGGTTGAGTTTGGCTGATAGATTTTTTGTTTAGTCAGCCACGGGGGCCACGAGTCTCGATGCGGAGAAACCGCACCTTGCGTTGCAGAAGTAGTGCAAGATATGTAGGATTGTCCGCTGAAGTCAGCCCCCCGCACCAGCCCGGTGCGTGAAAGAAATTACCTGGTCTTCACAACTTCTTCCTGCTGCATTTCCAGGGAGCTTGTGTCTACGCGGCGGTTCTCGAGTCCGATGCCGTCCGGAGGCGTTCGAGACTACTTCCGGGCAATCCGGGAGGGCTGTCTTCGGCATCGGTCTGCCCAACAATAGAAGAACCGTACACCTGCGAGGCAAGCGAACAATCCCGCACTATACAAGGCTGCCAAGAAATCTAGTAACATGCGTGCTTTAGCCTACATGCCTTGACGTTGATGCGGATACACGCATCATAAATGCTCCTGTTTGTTCCACGCATGTCGATCGTGTGCACCTTCTTCCGACGAGTCGCGCTGTACGCCTTGTTCGTCGCGTGCCTTTCGAATCGTTTCACGACGAGAGCAAACCCCGGCCCGAAACCGTCGTGATGAACCGCCCTACTGATCGCGGGCAATTGTAGGACCTTGGGCGTCTGGAACATCGGCTCCTGACCTCTCCGCAGCCGGTGCTCGAGGTCGATTTCTTGAAGGATGGTGCAGACCTTCTGGCGCGCGCAGCAACGTGCTCGCCGCAGGGCGTTCCGGCGGCACTCGGAATGCCTCCTCCCTCGGCGATCGCAAACCTCGCGGTGAAGTGTTCGGGTCGTGCAGACGCGGTCGCCGTTTGGTTCGACCTTTGGCTGGATAAGGAGCGAGGGGAGCGCGACGTCGTCAGCACCAGGCCGGGACGAAGCGCCCCCGGTGACGCGTCCGGCTGGGTAAGCAGAAAGCTCTTTTGTTGAGCAGGACACCATGCCGTCTGCGGGCGAAGTGCCAACATGTCCTAGCTTATGATGATCCGTGCAATGTGAACTGCGTGCCCCGTAGGCTAATCTTTGCCCGTATGTACCTCGTTTTTATTTGTCTGTTTTCGTCAACCGCACGGGTTGCAATTGCGTGTTGCGAAAATTTCGTCCCGACGCTTTCCGTAGGACGCCGGGATCTACTTTGCGCACGGGGCGAACTTGACAGAAGGAAGCGAAGCAAGTTTGGGAGCTTCCTCAAGGGTCGACAGACTTTGCTTCACCGTTAACGGGCAGGGAGGACTCTTCCACCATTCCGTCGTCGCTGCCGAGCCGCCAAGCGAAGTTATCGACCGCGGCATCGGCGACAGAACTGTGGGCGAAGGGAACCTTAGGACTGCCTACAACAGCAATGGGCCAGTTTATCTGGGGGAGATGGATATGGCCAGGCTTAATGACGGGCCCTTCCACTCCTCGCAAGCAAAAGCTGTGGCGGAAGCTCTAGTGGCCCAAGGCATGGAAATCAGCATGCCTGCCGCCGCGCGACAGGGTCCAAGGTCGAGCTCAGTTGCATCCTCGTCGCAGACGCCGGCGCATCACTCGCCGCCGCCGGCCTTCGTCCTCGACCTGTGCGGTGCGTGGGGTGTGGCTGGGTTGCTCGTGGCCAACATGGAGCGGAGTGCTGACGGAACACCTGCGACAAGGGTTCTTGCTGTCGCTGAAAGCGAAGAGTCTGCCGCGATTCTGAACACGATCGCGAGAGAGAACGGCCTCGGACCAGACCGGTACGTGGCTACGGCGGACGGGCTCGTCGATCTCGCGTCACGTGGTGGGGTTTTTGAAACGCCGACGGCTAAAGGCGCGAACGAACGGGCCAGCTCAATGGCTACCCGTGAGCAATGGGACATCGGCTGGCCTGGCCGCGGGAGCGACTTGGGCTGGGCTGTGGTGATGACGTCGTCGGTGGTGGAAGCGTCGGGGCTGTTGAAGCAGGGGGGACTTGGGGGCCTGGAATTGTGTCGACATTTTGTGTCCGGCGGCAACAACGGGAGCAGCGGAGGGCGTGATGACAGAAGTACCGCACCAACAGCCTTCGTGCCGGGACGTCTGGAAGTGGTGTGCCAAGGCCTCCAACGGGCGTCCCTTTTGTCCGAGAATAGGGTTCAATCGGACAACTGCTGCGGTGTGATCGTCGACCCCGTGAACGCGTTCAGCGTGGCGACTTTCAGAGAGCTCGACCTTTCTGCTACCGCTCCATGCGGCCACAGCGAGGGCTCCACACCAACAGCAAGGAACGAAAGGACGACTGGGGGTGGTGTGGACGCCGAGAGGAGCACTCGCTGCGTCCCAACTGATGGCGAGAAGGGCAAGGGTCACGAGGAAGAGCAAGAGATGTTTTTGACACCGTCAGCCGTGTGCTACGAGCTGGACCTTGCCAACGTGCAGGCAGGACCTGATGGCTGTCTCGACAAACGATCGGCCAGCCTGGTTGCGCAGCGCTCCGGGACTCTGCACGCGATCGCGTACTGGTACCGGCAAACCCTCGGCGCGACGGTTGTGCTCGACACACAGCCGCGCGGTCACTCAGAATGCATCTCTGCGTCGTCTCACTTCAGGCAGGCTGCTGTCCTGCTTGAGAAGCCGATCGAGGTGAAAACGGGTCAGTGCATCGACATGTGCGTATTTTGCAACACCAGCAAGGGGGTCGTTGTCCAGGTATTAGGCGTCACCGAGGGGACGGGGGCGGTTGGGGATCATATGTGCAAATCGTGAAATGCGCTGGGACGGGTGCGCTGCCTCCCTCAAAACTCTAGTTGTGTGGAGGGGTTCAGTACATCTGTAACGATCGGATATATCTGCATCTTGTGGCGGGTGTTGGGTTGTTGGTTGAAGCCGCCGCTGCCGACGTGCTAATTGAGACGCGTGAGGTTGGCCACTTGTTGGCTCCTCCGCATCGTCTACTCTCACGCGGACAGGTTTCTTCCCTGAAGGTCTGAGGTTCGTCTTGAGGTTAGGCTTCAGAAGTCCCAACCTGAAATTTGGGGGGTAACAGAAAATTGAAGCATGAGGAAAAGTACTACTTCGAAGTATGTTCTTCGGAGCACCTGCTGTTTGGAAATGGGATGCAGAATACAGCACACAAAAGAAACAAGTCCCAACAACGGCCAACGTTTTACAAGCCCCTCCCGCCGTCATTTTACCTCTTGTGCCATCAACATCAACCGCACTTTTGTCATCCGATAATTCAAACGAGACCAAGACTGCGTGATTTGACGCGGCCTCAAGCGCAGCAACCACCGGACCCACAATTGTGATCGCAGAACAGAAAAATAAGGCATAACAAAATGTGTTCCTCCACAACAAGGACCTTCAACAAGATCGAACTTTTGCTGCTATCAGCATCACTTTTCCTTCACCTCACGCCAGCGCCACTGTCCGCTGGAAGCATTCCTCTCTTTTTTCTCTGGGCGCACGCACCACATACCACCAATCCTCGCTGCTGCGGGCACAACCTTTTCACATCACGTCACTCCGACTGTCCGCTGGAACCGCCCCTCACTTTTATTGAGCCCGGGGCGCACGCACCACGCGACAATCCGCGCTCTCGTCCCGAAAACACCAAGGCATACCATACACTCCTCGCTCACCTTGATCTACTGTATACACTAGCGTTCAACTGCTAGACTATTGGATCGCACGAATCTATCACAGCAAAACTCGGTCAACGACCAAGACGCCAAAACCTCATGGCCGCCATACCTACAAGACAAGATATAGGTATAAAAACTCTTGTGCAAACGCTTGTAGGAGTAACAAACGGGGAAACAAACACCCTCCAACCACTCGAGCAGTTGTGCACGATCGAGGGCATGTGTCTGCTGCAATATTTACTCTAATTTACTCTTTGCTGACGAGCCGAGCTTCCCGCTGTACAATTGATCGCGCGTCGCCAAGCAGCCAAAAAAACAAGAAACGCGGCGAGTAGTTCAGTCAGACAGCTCTCGCCCAGTCGTTTCATGCAGTACCAATGTCATCGTTTTTCTACAGACTCTCGTCGTTGTCTTCGCCGCCACTGCTGTCGGGCAGCGAGCTGCACAAGCACCCCCCTAGCACGAACGAGGCGCCCAACGGGCTGGGGAACGGTTCCCCTAAGGCAGAAGACGCCAGGCCGGCCCCTACCAAAGGCTCTAACGAGTAGATCACCGTCGCCTCTGGGAGTGAATGAACAGAGCATGGGCGCAACGATGAGAGGGTGACTCGACGGGAATGGAGGAGGGGGGGGGTAGCCGNGGGGGGGGGGGGGGGGGGGGGGGGGGGGGGGGGGGGGGGGGGGGGGGAATGGGCTCCGCCAAAAGAGAGGGAAGTTCAGTAATGTGTGTGCGAGAGGGGGGGTTCAGACGGGCTCGACTGACACACAAGAAAAGCACGACTACGCTTGGACAAGCAACTCGCTCCGGCAGCGTTTCGTGCGCTTGCCGGCGAGAGAAAGGAAGGCACACGCGGGAAGGAGCGAGAGCGCACAACATTCCCCGCTGGCCTTAATGTTTGTCGTGACTAGGTACTCTCAGTTCACACGGATGGTGTACCGGGAAGACACGGAAGTATGCGTATGTGTCTGATAACCTACAGCTTCACAAGTAGCTGTTGACGGGATGACAAGGTAATACAAAACAGGTCCACTCCGGATGCCCTGCTCAAGGTTTGAATCTGGCCCTCGGTGGCAACATCGGACTCTACGCGTTCAAATGGAAACATGGAGCCGCGACAGGACGTCCACGATCCAACCCATCGAATGTATCTGAAAAGACATCAACTGCTACGATCACTGCATCAGTCGTGACCCCGGTCTGAGCGAACACAGACGATTTGGGGCAGGGTCTGGGGGGGGGGTCACTTGAAACGGGGGGGTCTGCTTCAGATTCGGGGGACACCCTGGGGAGCAACGAGCAACGTGGCAGTATTCAATGAAAGAGAGCTTCATCGAATGCGGGGTAGTTTGATTGACCAGGTGTTCCTCAAATTGCGGCGCCGACCCGTGTGCTTACCAGATGCCGACACGCTTTCGAGCGCGTCTGTCTCCAAAAAGAGCACGAGGGCCGTGTTGACGAGCCCTAGCCACAGCATCACCGCAAGCGCCCACGGATCCGTCCCTGGGTTCATCAGCGCCTCCAGTAGACCCGCGGGAAATCCTTGTGGGATAACAAGGTAAAGAGAGCGACGAGGAAGCATTGTTATGAGAAAAACCTCACGCAACTGAAAGCAAACCATCTTCGCACCCGGCCACAGGCCCCAAGTCCCTGCATTTCGTCAACCCTTCTGGGTTTCTTCTTTTGAAGACTGGGGCAAGACTCTGACTCCCGCCACTGCGTTGTTTCCCCGAGACTGCTACTGCTCTACACTCTCTTCCTTGGGGCGCTCTAATCTGCTAGTCCTGATGGTTCAAGGAAGATCGTGTTGATTTCTATAGGGTGAAAAACTAAAGAGTGGGTACATGACACTCCGCTCCCCTTCGCTTGGCTCCGCTCACCACCTTGACCAATGCTCCACAGCGCCGAGGTAATGGCCACCACCGCCACCTGACTTGCGGTGAGAGGAAGCGCCTGGCCGGGGTGTCGCTGCACCACCGCCTCCATTCTCCAGGTTGAAAACCCGAAAAAGAAAGGCTGCAAGAGCGACAGCACGCGCGGCAAGAGGTCTGCCGCTCCGTCCACCGCGTCAGGCTGGGCCCCTTCGAAAATACAAGTTGAAGTGTTTCGGTTGGATATTTGCAACATGAAAACAAATCCTTTCGACGAAAATTCAGTTGACCGGGTTTTGCCCATGTTTGTCAAAGAGGAACATTGTTGCGGCCTCTCGGTGTCTCTCTGTCTGTCTCTCTCTGCTCCCCTTCCCTCTATCCTCCTGGACTGTTTCTCTGACAACGGAGCGTTAGTGGGGTGATGCAAAACGTGGACAAACCCGCACCATTGCAGGCGTGACCATTGCTGCCAGGTGTTGGATGTCGTGCGACACACAACATGCAGCAGGACTCCTCTTCTTTTGCAGCGCGCTTTGCGCTGGACGAAACCCTGATGTCACGACCAAAATGTTGTGTATTGTTTCGCATGCCAGAATCATGGACTTTTCCCCGACCACAACGGCACAACACCGCTGAGCACCCCCGCCCCCCCTCTCTAAAACTCAACAAATCCTGTCCCCCGCGCCCCCCGAAAAACCCACCTCCCGACTGCAGCAGAGCTGCGCCACCACAGGCAAGAACGGCGGCGCTGACAGTCGCACCTCCCGCCTTTCTCTTTCCCGAAATCTGGTCGAGAAAGGGCACCACCAGCACCGCCAGGCAACCCACCAACGCCAGCTGAGAGGCGGGCAATGACTGTTTTCGTCGTCGTCGTCGTTATCGCCGCCGCCGCCGCCGTAACATGATGTTGTTGGCGTTGACACCGGTGGTGATGGCCGTGGGAATCGTGAAATCTTGTTAGTGCTTGGCGGGCGGGCAGAAGAAACGCGAATGTTACGGGAGTACAAGAACAATTGATCGTGAGGAAAAAAGAAGAAGTTGCGACATAACAGCACGGTTCGCGTCGCGTGAAAACCCTCCGTGCATATCCATATTTCTTGATCTATCCGGCCCTCCTCGACCCGTACGTAAGACCTCCCCTTCTCTCACCGTCATAGCGTAGGCCTGAGCCATGTATCCCAGCGTCGCGTAGATCCCCACCTCCGCCCCAGCTAGCAAAACATCCATTCCGACTCCTTGCAACGTCGGCAGCAGCGCCAGTGATGCAAGACCAAATCGAAGCGTCAGCAGACTCGACGTATCCATGAAATCTCCCATGAACTTGATGGCGGTGTAGTTCGTGCCGTACAGGCAGGCAACCAATGCCAAAGTGAGACGAGCGCGCCAAGGCTCGCTTGGTTTCGCCCTGAAAAATGAGGTATGCATGTGCAGGAAGCAGGGCAGGAAGCGGTGTGTTCAGCGATAAACCTGGGGGGGTGGTGGGGGGGGGGGGGGTTGCATGGCAGTGCGTGTTGCTCTTCGCTTCAAGCTGGCAGAGGGCGAAACGACACCTGCCGTCGTCAAACAACGTGCGCAGGCGTTGAACGCTGCCAGCATCTCTTAGTCCTCACCCGTTCACCGAATCCGTGGAGGACGCAGAGGGAGCGATGATCGAAGCGGCAGAACAAGACCCTTTCGCAACACCTTTCATCTCTTCTACGCGTTTCAGGGTTGTTCTGGCGGTGCCGTTGCGCTTCCTCCTGGAAGACGAGTTGAGCAGCGTAGCCGCTGCCACCTCAACGTTAACTTTGTCTGGTCCCGCCGCTGCTGAGGGTGACGGCAGAGGGCTCGCCGTGGCGTGCATCGGCGAGTACGACGACGGCGTTCGCTTGCTGTTGCCGCTGTGGCTGCTGCAGGCCGTGAAAGGTGTGAACGCTGACGCTGCCCACGGGGCATGTGGCAGCCGACGACGGGTTCGACGCCGCTGCGTTGGTGCTGCCGCCGCCCGATGGCGTAGTTGATGTTGGAGCCGTTGCCGGCGGCACCCAATGGCGGCCTGGAGTGCAATGAAACGCATGGGGGGGGGGGGGGGGGGGGGGGGGGGGGGCTTCAGGTCCCACCCTATGCAGCGAGCCAAACTTGCCGTCCTTGCTAGTTGCGTCAACACAATAGGTCTGTTGTGTTCGTAATTACCGCCAACAGTGAAGCAGCACAGGGCACAAAAGGCAAGTCACACATAACGACAGCAGCCGTGGAACCAGTGCTAGCGGTGCCAAGAGCCCAATACGTTTGGTCGCCAGTTGGTAACCTTGAGCGGATCTAGCGAATATAGCGACGGAAGTTTGAACGCCGGTTAATTGGGGCTGTGGCTCGGCATTTCGCAACCTAGTACTGCTGTGAGGAGGCCTAGTCGGTACTTCAATATTGTTTCGAGCAAGTAGTCAACATATAACTACATCTCGATTGGACCCCATGTATGAGGGTTTTACATACTTGGCATCGTTTTGTGTTGGTGGTTGACTTGTGGCGATTTGAATTCGCTACTCAAGCCGTCGTGAATCCAAAACCGTAGCCGTTACCCCAAAGTATGTGTTTCTTTAGTTCTGGACGGCATCAATGTCTCCAGCATGAGGATTTGCAGAAAATCGTCTCCGGCGGGCACTAAGAGAATCAACAGCAACAGAACTTCAACAAGTATGTTCCCTCCTTTTGAGTGCTCTCTCTCTCTCTCTCTCTCTCTCTCTCTCTCTCTCTCNTCTCTCTCTCTCTCTCTCTCTCTCTCTCTCTCTCTCTCTCTCTCTCCGTGTACAACACAGTCTTCCCTGAGGGAAGGAACTGCTTAGCCCTGCTCGCGGATATACTGATGGCATGCATCCGAGAGGAGTTCTGCGCTGACCCAATCAGTTCGGCTAGAGAGGCAACAACAACGGACTTACAGCAGCAGATGGAAATTGGGGGCAACTTTTCAAAGATGGGGCGACTGAAAACAAATAGACGAAGGGAGACTCGAAAGATCAACCTCGGAGTCGCACGTACGTCGAAGAATGTCAGCACGAACAGCGATCTATGACAGCAGTACGGTGGCCGCACATCGTTGTTGCACATGGCTGAATTTGAAAAAATACGGGGGTGTTGGTTCACTGTATTATGTATTTTACCCGAACCCATCGGGGGGGGGGGGGNGGGGGGGGGTGTATCAGGGAGGGTACTTTGCTTCTGGAACACCTGTGGGGTACCAGCAATATCATGTAGATCCCTCCCGCACGAACTGCAACAGTTGGCATTTCGGCAGGAACCGCTGCATTCCATCGGAGGCAAAGCACCGGGTCTCAACGGGGGGTAGATAACACCATTCGGATGCTCCGGGGCAGCAAAATAGGCGTGTCGTTTCCGCTAACGGAGTATAAACTACTACACAGCAGTGCACACAAGCGGCAGTTACGGACCTTTGCTAGAAACACGTACGTACGCAGGTATGATTCAAAACTATGTACGACTGCTCTGCTGCTGTCCGTACCTCGGTCCCTGGAGTCGAATTAACCACCAACCAACTTGTCCCTAGATCCGGCACCACCCAAGCGACGATCGCCCATGTTGCCGCTCTTCGCATCGCACACAGCCGGAGATGACCGACTGGACTCGAAGGGGTGAAGAAGGTTCTGCAAAAGCAGCAGCTTTCCGCCGTGTGGCCGACCCGCTCTACCCGGATGCACGACGGGTGGGAACGCGAAATGAAGAGCCCTGCCGAGCCAATGTGTCGTGGTTGCAACGCAAAAGATCCCTCCTGTTCGCCTCGATCGTGCTCACACCCTGCTACGTGACGTGATGTGACGGAGTCTATGTTCTACATCACGGGTGGATGACAAGTAGTGATGACTGGGTAGGATTGATTGCCGGCGGCGTCTAACGGACCGAACCAACCAGGTTCAGAATACGGTTCGCAAAAAAAAAGCGTTTCTCCCCGCCGTCCGGCCTTCTCCCTCACAGATCTCCCGCCTCTCTCGCTCGAAGAACACACGTACCAGCTTCTCCTCGTGACACCTACATTGTGGGGTATCCGTTGGAGAAGTTTGGGACGTCCACGAGAAAGCGGGCACTCTGTCTCGCTCGCCCTCGCATAGGATCGCCGACGTGAGAAATGTGAGGAATCTGCGATCTGGATGCGGCATATGCTGCAGAGAGCGCGAGAAAGACGTCGTTTCTCGTTTCTCTGGTGCATGATGCGCCCACGCTCGTCCCAACTTCTTGGTCCCCGAGGATGTTGTGGCGGGCGGCATACTGCCTTAAGTAGAACGTACTGGCTCGTAAATTGCACGAGTCGTCGGGTGATTAAGATGAGAACTTGGGCGCCACCTTCAGTCTGGTGACTACTGCTGCACTGCTGTATACCACAGCAGTGAGCAGGAGATGTAGTCTAGACCACAGATATGCTGCTTACAACGTTATCTTTCCTATGACTGTGCTGCTGCTTTCGATGTATATCCAGCAACATATCTTCCCGTGCGACACGGAGCACCTTACGCCCAAGGTCGTGCCAACCGTCCCTGCAGCATGGCCCTCCTCGGTAGAGCAGACGATATCGCGGACGCCTTCGCCAACGCGGCTTCGTGCTGCGTGCAGCCAACCTCTCCACGGGTAGGGAAAAGGCCGAGGACGACCTCTTCCATTTTTTCAGCAGCCGCCAAAGACATGCTGTTCCCCCCCCCCATGACAGCAGAGCCAACGCCGTCGCCCCTCGCACAGACTAAGCCAGAGGGACTCGTTCATCCGCGTAGACACGTGGGACTAGGGCGAGCGTCTGCCTCTTTTCCAACAGATTATATGGCGGACCCAACAAGAGCACGAGTCGCTATTTGTGATGCTGCCGTCAATGAAATCTACCCCACTCAGTCACATCGATCGACACCGGCGAGACCCATAGCACCAAACGCGAGCGCCGCCCGCGAAGATGCCTTCGGAGAAGCGGAGGCCATGGCAGCAGACGAAGGTCGCTCGTCGACGCCAAGCCCTCTGCGACAAGGCTCGCTGGGCTATTGTCGGCTCACAGACAGAGGAACATCATCACCACTTCTCCAGCCTTCAACACGAAAGGCAAGAAGACCTGAACGATCGCCCGGCGCCATCCACCTTTCGTCGATAGCACAACAACACAGCGGCGGCCGTCGTGCATCGGCAGCAGCTGCGGCCGTGGCCGCTAGCGAGCTTGGCGGCGGCAGTCACCAGGACACACCATTCCCGACTGCCCCCGCGTACGAACCGCCACTGGCACACGACACGTATACGACGGAAGAGGAGATGCGCGAACATAAAACAGATGAACGCCAAGAAGATCCGTCAAACGATGGCGACGAAAAGACCGAGCAGAGACATGATTCTCCGGCAGCACATGCAACGGGCAGCAATAGACGCCTTTGGCCCGTCGAGGAAGATGATATCAGCATGGATGCAAGGACAGTATCGACGTCCCAAAACCTCCATCAGAAGGAAAACAGGGAGATTCAGGTGGAAGCAGAGAAGGGTAGTCGCCAGGAAAGGTATAATGGGCCGCAAGCAACTGGTGTTCCCGTCGTAACCGGGCAGAGACCATCATCTCCAGGGGTTGATAGAAAATACTTTCGGTCGACATTGAGCGAAGGTGACGACGTGTACAACAATGTCCGGAAAAACCTGCAGCAGTACATGGAAGGAGTTAGGACAAGGTGGGTTGATACCCCGTTTTGCGAGCACTTGGCGTTTTCATGTTCCTGGTGGTCGGAGAAGCTACGTGCAAAAAGTTTACGTGGCCGTCGTGCAACATAAGCCCTTTAGTGCAGCTACCGTATTGCACCTTACAGGGAGCGATTATGTGTAGACACGGATAGTGTAGTTCGCCCGTGGGACGGTCTGAATGTTTCAAAACGATGTTTTCTGGAGAATAGAGTGCTGTGTGCCAGGGTGTTATTGGTACCCAAAGGGTGAATGCACTACCCATCTTGAACGAAACGCATGAGACTTCATTTATAGCTTCTTGATGAAAGAGCGAGAATCACCGCTAATTCAAACACCCTCTCTCACGACCTGTACTCGTGGCAACTGTAGCTAGCCACGTGCGTAAATCTGCTGCTAGGCCCTAAGCTACTGAATTGGCAACCCACCTGCTTGATGTGATTGGTCCAGAACGAGGGAGGATGGAACACCGAAGGTTACTTTTCCTAGAAACTTCGACGAAATTGTTGGGCTCATGGGTCGGAGTGATCTAGAGGATCGATCCCCGGAACAGACATCGGCAGTTTCAAGCAGAAGCGGCTATGCCGGGAAAGGGGCGGGAGGCAACAACAGGAAAGGTGGGGGTGGCAAGACAAGCGGGAGGGAAACAGGGGACCGCGCGCCCCCGTGGACGAAGTACCTCTTGGAGGAAGGGCTCGATCGCACAAAGGAGTTCTCAAGATACAGAGGCATGTTTGCAGGTGAGATGTCTCGAACCATGCGTGTGCGTGGGACGCAAGCTTGAATAGGAGACGTTTCGGACTGCGGGTCAACGGGCGTCGCGGCAACGCTAACTTACGATTGTGCTAGCAGGGTGGTTGTTTGAGTCTTTTCATCAAGCGAGCCATCGCCCGTATCGCCAACAAGAAAGCACAACTGCCTTTGCGGTTGTTTTTTTGGTGTTTTCCTCCGTCGACACCCGCGCTCGACTTCTGCCTCCGCTCTTCATGTGTATTTGCCTAGAGGAACAGACGGGAGAAGACCGCCTCATGCGAGGGCTGGCCAAGATGAGAGAGCTCGACGTTCGATTAGCAAGAGTCACCGCTAGGGCGCGGGAGCTGAAGCTCATGGCGCGAGAAGCTGCAGAGCAGGCAGAACGAGCGGCGGCCGTGGGGATAGCCACCTCGAAGGGCGAGGTAAACCCAGATAGAAGTGCGATGGGTTGGACACCTGGTACATGCTAGGAGAGTGGGGAGAGGGGCGGGGGAGGTACATCATACTCTCTGTCTCGTCATTTCACCGTTAACCATCGCCCCCCTCTCCAAATATTCCCTTTCCCTTCGTCACCGATGTGTTTCGTCGACCAGCAGCCACCATGTCTCAAAGGCCGGGGTCCGGTGGCTGTGGAGGATGTCCCCACCAACCATCCCCCCTTACGGTTACCGTTGCCGTTGTCTTCGGAGTCGGCACCGTTTGGTCCTGTCAGTTCCCGAGTGAGCATTGGCAGCGCCAGAAAATCAGAGGCCACAGCACTAGGCACGGAGCGATCAGGAACGAGCGTGGCTAGCGGGAGCCAGCACGACGGCGACGGCGGAGCCAGCAACAGTCGGGACAGACAAGCGAGGCGGGGAAGGGCCTTCGTTACTCAAAAGTGAGCGGAAAGTCTGTCGTGTGTTCTTGCCGGAGGGGGAGGCATCAACGTGTCGTCAATCTGTGCCGAGAGAATGTAACGTTACACGTACACAGCGATCCTTTGCAGTGCTGGTTCCTGAACCAAAGCCTCCACCTACCCACGATCACCGATAAGCTTGCAAAAAAAAACTGTTCCTTCCCATTCACTCTCCCGACCACGACGACCACAGCTTCCGAGGGACCGCACGAACAGAGGCTTCTTCTTCTAACGCTGGGTCTACAGCCATCTCCGTGAAAGTCAGTGACGACAAACACACTTGCAGCTCGAGGGGCCGGGGTTTCAGTAGAGGGAAAAACGGCGTTGGCAGTCACGGAGGCGACAGCGGTAGTCGGAACGGGGGGCGGGGCTCGAGCGGCAGCGACGGCGGCGGCGCCGGCGGGAGCGGCGGGAGCAGCGGCGTTTCGTTTGTGCTGAGGAATAAGCGATACGCTGCTAGGGCAAGCCGAGGGCGACTCACGGACGAGCAGGTGCCCATGCATACTCGTTGATGCTGGTTTTACCTTTCATGTGCCGATGCCGGTGCGTAGCGTTCCTGACAGCTTGGAACTAACGCCATGGCTGCTTCCTCACGTACTTCGTATATTATCGCATTTTCGACTGACGGCTATGCGTGTGCATATCATTGACATTGCAACGAAGAAGTGATTTGATACACACAGCAGTGGCTCCTTTCCCTTTTCCTTTTATCTACTTGCTGTTTGTCGTTTCTCCACCCTCCTCCCTCGTAGGAAACTCTAGTCTCCCGATTTGTGGAAGACGCTGACGGTTTCAATGATGATGGCGAGCCGACTAGTGAGGAGCCATCAGGGGTGTGGGCTGAAATTACGCCGTACGGTGGGATCGGGGCGAGCGAAGACAACGCCAGGTAAACGGAAAAAAAGGGAGGGAACACAACCCCTACCTTGGTGCGCGCCTACAGGGTGCGAAAGTCGTTGGTGCGCCTAGGTTACAAACGGTTAGGGACTGGGAAGCGGCCGAGAAGAGGATCACAATTGGATGGTGGCTTAAGCCCCTATGGCGCACGTGGACCGAAACGTTTACCCTCGTCGCACTGCTGGAGGGTCTCGTCTTTTCTTGTCAAGCGATTTCCACGCATCTCGAGTCTCGCCCGGAAACAATCCCTGGAAGTTAACCACCATTTTATGGCAGCCGCGTCCCTCGTTGCATGTTGTATGGCTTACAGACACTGCCTTCTCGCCATTGAAATCCGTGGCTGACTACCCTTACGAACGCTGACGACGGCGTGCCGCAGGCTTGCCGAAATCAACGCCAAGATTTTGGCGATGCGCGGAGCCGAAACGCTCGACCGCAACGACGACACCCAAGAAGAAAAAGGCGCGCCCATCGACGGTGAGTGGACCTTTCGAGTGCATTCAACTCGAGAGACAGAACACGAACAGTTTACGTAGTTCTTTGCAAGAGCACGCGAACAGATATCTGCACGCGGATCAAGACAGATCATACGCTGCACGGCATCATTACGTTTGTTCAACGGCAAACATGCCTGTCTCATTTTGATTGAAAATCTCATAAGGCAGACGTCCGTCACAATGCCTTGACAAAAGCATTCCTGATTACGTAGGTTTGCGGTACGCGAACGCCAATTTCCCCATTTTTGGCGAAGAACCAGCACTTCCATTCCCTACTCAAATCCCGAAAATAGACTTTTCGGCAGCCCAACAACAATCCCACGCTTCAAAAAATCAATTGTCGCCAAAGGCGACCGTCTACGAATTTTGGAGGTGTCTCAAGCGCCCCGGTCCTACCTCTGCTCCCGTCGTCGCTGATGACTCGACGATAGCAATGAAGCAAAACTTAAACCTAACCCAACATTTTGTGCGATCTAACATTAATCTCCAACAACCTCCTTGTCCCTGAATAACCTTGATCAAAAAGCGAGTGGGCAACAACAGCGGTCCCCGAAGAGAGTGACGGACAGCGAACCCGTGCGCGTGCAGAATGACTGCGGAAGGGACGCGCCGCCGGCGCACTCGAGGTCAAGCGGAACAAAAGGGGCGGCGGCGGCGGCGGCGGCGGCGGTGCCAGGGTATGCCACTACCCCAGGAGACGCAGCCTTGCGAGAGCAGCGGGCGAAACGGGAGGCTCGGTGCAGGGAGAGGGCCATCGACACGGCGTTGGAACAGGTACAGTTTGATTCACGGGCGAATGATGGCGCGAACTGATGTCAACTGCCGTCCGTTTGATAGACTTGGCATGTGACTTTGGGGAGCGACTATTCGGAATGGCTCGTGTCATTGAGCAGCGATGCCTCCGTCGCCGTGGAAACCCCTGAGAGTCCTATCGCACGTTCTTTTGTTTTGGTCACAAGAGATCGCTTGTCTTGCTTCCGCGCGCAGCGAGGTCGGTGGTGAGCAAGGTCGACAGATGCGGGATAGAACCTAATCGTCTGGTTGAGTCACGGCGAGCGATGCCTCAAACGCGGGCAACGCAGATACCTCCCTCCTCTTCTACCGGCAACACTGGAAAAAGTACCGATCCAGCTCATTTCCAACAAGTGCCCATAGTAGGTCCGCGTGCACTACGCACCAACAGCGGCTTCCAAACTTCAAACTTCATAAGGTACTAGACTACTCCTAACATCCCACCTGACCATTCTGTGTTCAAACAAACCGTCGACCACCGAAACCAACCCTTCCCTCGTCTTCCTCCTACGCGGAGGATTGCAGTTACGAGATTCCCTGTTCAAGGAGTCGGTAGCCGGTGGTCGGAGTTTGAGAGAAAAGGCCGTCGACACGGCCCTGGAACTAGCCCGATCGGCACCGCTCGACGTGCAGGGGAGGGTGAGACGGGGCGCGGGGCGTATCGACTCGCTGCTCGGGGGAGAGGGTCTGCAACCGGTGAGTACGGGGCGTGGCTAACGGCGGGGGGTACGAGGGCATTCAGCTTGTCTGGGTGCTTCATGTCGTCTCAAGTCGACCTTGATACGCAACGCCAGCGTCTTGCTCAGCCGGTTTCGTGCCAATAAACGATCAAGTACGATTTGTATGTTCTCTCTTTGCATCAGCCTTGTTGGAAATATGTGCCACTTTTGCTTCCTATCTACGTTTTATTTCTGCAGAGGTTGCACAAACAACAAAACATCATGTTCTCATCGTCTTAGGCATTAATCAAATATGCCACGTTAGCCCAGACACTACTGTAGCACGTGTGCACCGAAGGAGGAGA
Source organism: Ectocarpus sp. CCAP 1310/34 (assembly GCA_902602495.3). Classification (NCBI taxonomy): domain Eukaryota; class Phaeophyceae; order Ectocarpales; family Ectocarpaceae; genus Ectocarpus; species Ectocarpus sp. CCAP 1310/34. Next base: position 55,181 of record CACKRE030005154.1, read on the forward strand.
CAAGCCCAAGGTTAAGAGGCCCGAGGGCGAAACAACTATAGTTTGAGTTCTTGTCCTTCCACCCAAGCAGGTCGGAGAATGGGAGGTGAAGCACGCCCTGAGGCAGGGCAAGGAAGAGCTCCGCGGGAAGGATCTAGCGAGCCGAGAGAGGATCGAAGAGCTCCTCGCCACCGTTCGCCAAGAATCGGCTGTTACTGGTGCTTCTCGAAGCGCCACCGACCCGCCGCCACCGCTGCACGGGAGCGATGCGATCGACCCCGATCGCTTTCCGCACGGCACCAGCCTGGACGATTTCTTCTCGCTCAAGGACGGGCCGGCAGAGATCGAGCCACCGCTTGCCGCCGCCGCTACGGGTAGGCCGCGATTGATGTTACCCTTGAGCGGCAGCCAGGGTTTTCCCCATGCGGAGGCAAAGCACGACGAAGGTAAAGGGGGAGCAGGAACCAGCGGCGAGAAACCGCCAGAACAAGCTGGCCGAGAAATCTCCAGAGGCCCGAGCACCGGAAGGTCGGCAGCAGTGTCGGATGAGGTTTCAACAACGTCGGGTGAAGGCCCGCCAGGCGCTGCCCGTCATACCCAACCGAGGTTGCCTCGAAAGACAAAGAACTCTACCGCTGTTCCTCCTGAATTGGCCGCCCTATTTCGTGCACCACTGCTGGTCCCGCGGCACCTCGAACCGCCGATTGCTGGAATAGCGGCGGCGGCGGTGGCGGCGGGCTGCTCAAGACGAGTGAAACCGGGAGCAGGGGCGCGCATCATCGGATAGTAGTGTTGGAGGTCAACCGCAGGGAGGAATATGGCACCGAGTTTGGGGTCAAGTACGGGCACTATGTTGACCCAGGACGGACGATGATGATACGAACCCCTTGATGAACACACCGTGTTCCTTCCAGCACACACGAACACAAAGGACAAGCAAGCAAGACAACAAAAACAACACAGACTGAACACATGTGTGTCCTCTCTCTCGACGGGCCCCGCGCTTGGACCCGCAACAGCATACCCCCTACGCAATTTCGTTTTTTAAGATCGGATATCGTATCCAAGTACCCCAAACAGCCCCCCCCCTACTTGATGATGCCCCCCCCCGGTGTTTGCCATCGGGGTTGAGTTTTCGTCGCTTGGCAACGACGTTGTAAAACAAGCCCCCCCCTCGGTGTTTGCCATCGGGATTGGGTTTTCGTCGCTTGGCAACGACGTTGTAAAACAAGCTAATTCACTCCGTGAACTCGGCAACCAGGTTACCGTTTTTCTTTTTTACCTCTGTTTTTTTTGGGCGGTAACCATCATGGTGGTCGAGTAGATCATGTTGTGCGGGGTCGAGAACCCTCACTCCGCGTAAGGGGGATGATCGCACCACGTTGTGTTAAAGTGGTCAAGCACCCTCGAGGCAGTTACACAGTGCTAACAACTGTCTCTGGAAGTGAAAGCACCAGAAAATAAATTAAGTCACGCAGCTGTCATCCGTACGCAAGGAAATAAGCACAAGATGCCGAACACCCTTACCAGGATGCAGCGCACCCTTCATGCGACTCGCCGAA
>CACKRE030005154.1:107812-126608 GCA_902602495.3 Ectocarpus sp. CCAP 1310/34
GTGCTGGAGTGCACCCCAAGCATCTCTGCATAGCCCTAGAAACCACCCTAAGCTTCTACTAGGCACATCAATTTGACTGTAAGAAAAACTATGTCGTCTGAAGCTCATTTGACCTCTTCACATAGACTACATACATTCAAGCACGTTAACTGGGCCAGGCAAAAAGCAGCTTGGCACTGCGGTGAGACTTCTCGCAGAAAGCCGCACCTGTTTCCCACCACTCGAACGCCCCATCGAAAGGTCCTTTAAAGACGATCAGCTCAAGTCGCGAAGCAGCAAAAAAATCAACAGCCCTTCAGGCCCAGGGCCAGCATTTCAACGTCCCCGGGGTCCGGAAAACACCTCTACACCCCCCATCCCCCACCCACCCCGTGGTACGCTCGAAAACTACCCCCGAAAGCTGTTGAAGCACAACCCTGGAGTGCATATCGGCACCTCGACACTCAACTGACGTTTTCTGTATGTCTCACTCGACTAATTCATCCTTCACTCGAATAAAAAAACGATAACCGTACAGCATCTAGTCTACACATCAACGATTGGTGTCGGGGTTCGTTGAGGTCCTCGAGAGGAAAAAGGGGCCGGCGGCGGCGGCGGCTGAACCAAGGGAACCACCGCCCCTTTCGGCCGTCCCGCTCCTACTTGGACGCGAGCACCGGCCCCCCCCCGCCCACCAGTCCCCCTTCCCTCTCCGCGAGCACGCCCACCCGCCCCAGTTCTTCGGCGGACAGGAGACCGCCCTCGGGCTTCCCCCCGCCCGCCCGAACGGTCGCGAAAGACTTGGAGCGCTTGGTAAGGCGGGTGAGCCCGCCGAGGAACACGGTGTTCACGCGGAGCCCCTCGGTCATCACTCCCTGTCGTTTTAGCTCCAGGAGGGCAGCGTGGCCGAGATCTTCTTCGAGCTGCTTCTTGGAGGCAACGACGGCGAGGTCTTCAGGAATAGGGCGGTCATTCTCCCGTTGCTTCCTCTTGCTGTGTAGTCGGTTGATGGCCTTCTCCATATTCACTGGCCACAAGCCCGCCCCTTTGAACGCCACCATGTTGCTCGCAGGCGTGAATCTCCCTCTCCATGCCTCCGCAATCACGCCAGCCATGTCGCGCTTCACCGGACTCCTCCCCCCGATTTTCGGTGGGTAGGCCGTGAGCACCCTGGTGAGCTCCTTCTTGAAGGTTCCGAACGTACCAACGTCCAAGGGCTGGGTGATGTGCCATGTGTGGGACGGGAGCTGGAAGAGGTCGATGTCCAGAGAAATGGCCAAGTTGATGGCGTCGAAGGTCGTGTGCGAGGCGTGACCGTCGAGCACAAGGGCAACTTTGTCCTGCAAGCCGCGTGCATCGAGCTGTTCGCGGAGGTCTCGAAGGTAGTCGAGGAACACGTGGCTCTGGAATAAGGATGATTCCGTGACGGTGTACTTCGCATCGGGGACGTCGTTCTTGTCCTGGATCCAAGTTGGTTGCATACGCTGGCCTTTGTCGATGATGATAGGGTTGTAGGTGTGGCCGTCGGCGTCGATGCTGGCGACCACCGTCGTATTTGCTCGCGAGTTGGAGCGCCTCGCGCCGGGCACCTAGCCCCTTGCGGGGTGGAACCTACAACATAAACCGGAGAACGCGCGTGCATCAGGGGTGGAGGCAGTCGAACAATCAGTAAATCATTCATAATTTCGCAGCAGCAGCAGCGCTCGCACACACAAAAAAGCGCGCTTACACACGCACATGAGGGCAGCTCGCACCGGCCGGGCGGTGGCACACCGCGGTGGTAACGGGACCATTTTTTTTCTTCAACAGCAGTCGGATTCGTTTAGACTTTGGGTGTGGATCAACAACCCCACACCCATGAAAGTTTACATTGAGCTCGAAACCAAGGTGGGTCTACAAAAGCAAAGCGTCACACTGGAGTGTCTCGACTTGACTGCGCTTCGCACAGCATTGGCAACACACGTGCATGCGGACCAACACCGCACACGCCCCCTGTCGCGTGTTGCACACAACAAAAACACCGTGTAGAATATCGTACATGAGCCCTACCATTTCTGTGCTAGAGTTTATATGAGATGACCACAGGGATTGTTGCATGCTGAACCCTCAACCGGATCCAGCATCATATGCGCGTTGTGTGCTATTACAAGCTACAAACATGGCAAGCAGTAGCGGCCTCGGAAAGATATGCGGAACAATTGTTTTTTTTTTTGCAGCAGCAGCAGCAGAAGAACTCCGCTGTGTAGTGACACACATCACACATCGCAGTGCTGCTGGTACTTCGCCTACGAACCCACAGCAACCGATACTGACACCACTGACACCTCAGCCCTTGCCCTAACCGCTTGTCTCGTCCGTGTTGATGATGCGGTCCGGCGTGAGCTTGGTCTCCGCGAGGTACGCTTCCTATCTATGTCTCGTAAAAGGCTTCAAGGCAAGGCTCGTCGTCTTCGTTGATCCGGTTTGCTTCGTAGATGTGGGTGGCTCGCTCCGACAACCCCGGGTGCCTCGCCATGAATCCCTCAAGCCAGCTGTCCCCCGGGCCCTTGTCTGGGTCCCAGGGCACCTCGCGTCCGTCTATGTAGATGGATCTTCCGCACAGCTTCTTTCAGCTCCCTCCGACCCAACAGCAACAAGTGTCGGGAGGCGTAGATCAACACATCTTCTACGAAATCTTCCTCCTCCTTGCTCAGGACAGTCCCGGGACCAACCCTCGCATCTATGGCCACCTCCTTCTTCACACGGCGGTGGAGCGAGGTCGGGTTCAACCCGTAGGTGTCCGCAGCAACTCTAAACGACATCTCACAGCTGCGTACCTGCATCGACAGCCTTCTGCGCCCGCTCTGGGTCTAATCTCGCCCGTCCCATGCTTAGTAGCAGGACCCCAGCAAGGGAAAACATGGCCCACATCAGGGGTGTGGGTGGGGGCTGTGCTGTAGCTCGGCAGTGCTTGACCCGATCGGCGCGCTGAAGTGCTCAAACGAGAGCGAACGGGAAGCTAAAAAATGCAAACAAAAAATCAGGGGTCCCCGCGAGTTGTGCTCGGAGATACGTCCGTATAAAAAAAGTGTTCCATAATACCCGGGGCGGGTTTCTTCTACAGCAGTGCTGCACGACAGAAAAAAAAAAAAGTAGGCGGAGGAACAAAAAATATCGTTTTACACAGATTAGCAGCGCGACTGGCGTACATCCACCGAAGGCTAAAGGCTTACAGCAGTAGACTATGCCAGTAGCTATCTAGGGAACCAAGATTTGGCAAATTCCGTCCACTGTAGGCTTCAAACTTGTCGGCGCAACACGCAGCCCCTCCCCTAAAAAAATGTGAGACTCGTATCTACGCGGCGCAACCACCCTGCTGTGCACCCGCCAAAGCGACCAAGCACAAGAACGCGCCCACTACAGCATCCATCGCCACAAAAATTTGAGGGAAGATGGACTGAGTACCATAGAGTAAATTTCAGAAGAGTTGAACTTGACTGATCGCGGGAATCAAGAGATAGACACAGATGAAGTTGAAAACTTGCATTTACATACAGGCACCATGCTTATTTTCTGTCACGCCGCCGGCAACACCGAGCATTGGTAATGTTAGCTGCTGATCTTGCGGTTGTACAGCACTTGGAATTGTGCTGCAAGACGTACTACACGTGGAGTACTGTTGAATGGCGTCAGCTACATTTGAACCGAAATTGCTTTTGGGGTACCCCCCTCTCCTGCTGCGGTGTTGCACCGCACACACTTGTGCCTGTTGACTCGGGGCCCTCACCCAGCAGTACAACTCTCCAGAATCCCGGGGAAAAAAACTATGAGAGGATGGAGTAGCGACAGTATCACGGCAGCTACAATAACGGGGAACTTGATCACTGATGACCTTGTGCTATCTGACGTCGCACGCAGACAGGCACGGCCGGCAATATGTACACACTAGACTATATTTAGACTACTGTAGTTGTTGAAGTGTTTTGTCTCAAAGCATACAAATACATTGTACGCACTGAGCATTGGGTGTGTCGAAAACGCGAGGAAATACTTACACACGAACCCCGCACACAAGACTGCCCCCCCCGGGTTGCCCACACCTATCAACATCATGCCCGATCTGAAGGAAACAACAAACACCTTATTTACAGCCAGTACAAACGACACAGACAGGCCCGGAACGCACACAGCACCCCCGTACCTTTCAGGCAGTTTGCGACTAACAAAATACTATGCCAATAAACAACGGACACACAGCGCGGCTGAAAAATAATCCCCCCCGTGCACCTCCCTGCGCAACTGGGTAGAGAAATACAGGGGAGAAGTCGCGCGCGCTGTTCGTCCGTCTGATGTCTCGTACCCCGGGGTCGTCGTATCTCGTGGATGGATGCATCCAACGGAAATGAAGCACGGACCTGTTCAACCACCAACAAGGACGCGCGAAAAATGTTATTGAAACATGGAGTTAGAATAAGTCAGACCACACGATCTTTCGGTACGACGTGGAGATCTGACGTGCAATAATGCCGGGCACGACATCCCCAACCCCAATCCCAAGGAACGATATATTATGTACCCGCCTGAAGAAGTAGCCAGATCTCAGTTCCAGGCGTCGGTGACGAGATCCGCAACCCCATCATCTGTGTCTCCATCACTCCAGTTGGAGTTGACGCTTTTCTCGCTCACCCCGTCAGGTTCCCCATCGCTGGAGCCAGATTCGCTCGAATCCAACTTGATCAAATCGTCGAGTGCTCCGACCGAACCGTCGCCGTTATCGTACGACTCGGGGTCCTCCAACTCTGCGTTCTTGGATTCCGCGGCCTCGCCGGCGGAAACGTCCTTGCTCGCAAGCGACTCGGGGGTCCCCGCCTCCACGTCGTTCTGTTCCGCTCCGTGCGATTCCTGCTGCCTCATAGAAGCGGCAAAGAGTGCCATGGCGTTGGCAACACTGTAGGATGGCCGTGGCCGACTCTCGATGTGTGGCTGGGGTCGGGGGGTACCCTCTACCCGACTAGTTTGAGGAGCACCCACCGTAGGCCGTGACGCAGACCTCCCCGCTGCACGCACGGGTGCCGGGGCCACCCGCCGTAGGGTGCAACGATTTCTGCAGCCGCAAGCGAGCGAGCACTTCTTGTTCTTGCACCTGCACCTGTTACACAGGGCCGTGTCCGGATTGCAACCACACGCAAGCGTGACTGTCTTTCGGTCAGGGGCGATATAAGCATACTCGGACAGGTCAAGCACGCAGTTCTCCTTTGTGAGTTCGTCGCCGTCGCTCCCCTTTCCTCGTGGGTCGACGCTCCATCCTTTGCCGGCAAACTCTGTCGCCGGCATGGTCGCCCTCAGGCCATTCTGCCAGTACCGGAAGATGGCGTTACCTCGTTCCGCCTGCTTGCGCAAGGAAAAAAAAGATGGACAGGTGGCTGTCGTCTTCTTCTTAGGGAGTTGGAGGATGGCGTAGCGGATCACGTCCACGTAGCCCTCGACGTCGCCATCAACGCTTTCGACCAGCTGGGCTGGAGTCAAATGAGCAGTGCCAAACGCCGCCTCATCCTTGTAGAAGAACATGGTCGCCAAAAGCTTCGCGCATTCGTTGACATGCACGGCCCACGTGCCATCCTCCTCCTCAAAGAACAGCGGCCTGTCAAACAATCCCTCCGTCCGCACGCTCTTGAGGGCCAGTACCCACATCTTGTCGAACGGCAGCCCGGAAATTGCCGGGAGGTAGTCACAGCCCGACTCCAGGAACGTTAGGACGAACAGACGGACCTTGTCATTGTCCGTGGGAATCCATCCCCTGAAGGTCAATGGCGGCCACGCGGACTCGCTTCCGTCCTGGAGCTCGCAGATGCTGGCGAACACTCTGTTCATCCACAGGAACTTGGTCTCGCCACCCACGACCTTCTGGACGGTCACGTCAACCGCCCCCTCGCCACGAGGCCGGAGCCAACCAGTGGTCATCGCCAGTAGAATGATCATCCATAGGTCCGTGTCTACCGATGAAACGATCCACTTGTGGAAGTTTTTCCCCCAGTACCTCTTCGCCCAAACGATGAAGTGTATCACGGAGAGCTCCGCCTCGCCGATGTCTGGCCCTCGCTGCCGCTCGACGCCGAGTATCGGGTCGTTTCCGTTTCGAAAGTGAAGGAGTGGTTCGGTTCCGGAAAGCGCCTCCGTGGCACCTACCCCTCCCATCTCAAGGCCTACGCCCTCCGCATCTACACCAGCTGGATGATCAGCTCTCAGACCAGGCTCACCTCCGACGCCATAGAATGCGACGATTCCGTTCGGCTTGGTGTCGCCGGTCCAGACTTCATCAGCTAGCACGCGCATGGCGAGGTTGGCGGCGATTCCGTCCCGCGCCGCCTTGCCATCGGCTCGAAGCCATGGTCCATACTGTAACGAAGGAACAGGGTCCGTTGACTTCGGGTCGAAGGTCCGAGAGCACTCACCAAGTTTCTCGGTCCTCCCAAGCTGCTCTTGTCCTTTGATTACCGGGACCAGTTCCTGTCGGTCGTAGCACACCATGAGTAGCTCGGTTGACTGCAGCCACTTCGACAACAGCTGCCTCTTGAAGTAGTCGATTATTCCCGCAGTTCCCTTCTCGAGATATTCCGGGTGCACCCCTTGGTGGATTGACACGGGAAGATCCACGCCATGAGCGTCGGCGTCGTAAAACGGGTCGTCTGCGAACCCGTCGGCACAGTGCTCTCTGACCCATTTCCCTGGACCTGCCGCCTTGTTGGCGTGCTTAGCTCCTGATACGTTTGGGGAGAGATAACCAACAGGGGTGTTTGGGGATGGGGGGGTGAACACAATGTGATGCGGTATGCATTATGATAATAGCACTCAGAAACACGGGTGTGGAGAGTGGGTGAGCTTCGGCTGGGAGCGAGAGCACGAGATGACAACCTGTATTGCGCACGCTCTCTTCCTCACCTCCTGTCGCGTTGGCCATGCTGTACGGCGTGGCCGCTCCTACGGAAGCTACCATTTCCAGCATCTGGTCTTGCGTCACCACACCCCCACCTTCTCTGGCCGCATCGATCATGTTCAGCGTGAGGGCCTTCCACTCTTGCCCCCCAGCGTAGGCATTACCGACGGAATCCTTGAGTGCAGACGACCTCCCTTGACTCTTCGTGGCCTTGTTGATGCTGTTCCTAGCCGGGATGGAGAAAACCTTCTTCTTGGTCGCGCCCTTGAGTTTCGTGCCGTTGAGTTTTTTCTTCTTGAAGACGTAGTACAGGACACACTCGCGCAGTTTCGCACGAGCATTAGCGGGCGAGTCGATAATCTCTTGCGACTTGACCGGCGGAAACACTCTCCCGTCCAACGCCACGACCTTGTCTTTGCCATCGTTGCCTTCAAATACCGGGCTCTCTCTCAAGCAGTCCATCGCCGCCCTGACTGCTGGTGCACGTTTCACCGCCAACTCTCTGCAACGGTCCCTTTCCGTGCGTGGTTTCTCGATGAAATGCGATTCGAAGTCGAAGATGGCGACTTCACGCAGCTGGGCAATCGGTGCCAGCTTTTCTATCGTGCTCGAAAGGATCCTTTTCGTCAATGTCTTGTAGAGACGATTGGACACCTCCTGCCGCTCGTCCAAGCCGATTCGTGCAAACGTGTCAGGGCCGAGTGAGACGGAGAATAGCTCGGATACGACCCTCATATCGTTGCGCGAATAACGCGACACCTCCGTCAGATGATCTACCACGAGAAACTGGTACTTATCTTTGCCGGTGATGAAAAAAATGGGGGCGATACGGCGAAGACCTTCAAGCCTTAGCCTGAAGTTCCCCGTACGCAGGGCAGTTCGGAAGGCGATGTACGCAGGGTAGTCGTGGAGGAGGAACTGCTTCCACACAGCGAAAGTCTTGTGAGACTCCGTCCGTGCCACTATCCACCGAACCACCCCGTCGACCACCTCGTCCTCTTCCACCGGTCTGTCACCTGGCGTCGACAAACTCTTCAAGTATTCCTCTCGACACAGAGCCATAAACGCCGCCCAAAACGCCGTTATGTGGTGGTGTGCCCGACGGTAGTTGCTCCCCTCCCCCGACTTCGACCCGTCTGTGCCCAAATCCTTCGCCACGAACTCCACGCCAGCACCCCAGTATCGCCTAAGCATCGCCTTGGCCATGTGCAACAGCAAATGCCAATCGCCGGGGTATCGACGGACTTGTCGGTACTCGCGCGGCTCCTGTGCCATGACGTGGTACATGTGCTTGTATGTCTCCTCGTCCCCACCGAGTATGAATGGTGCACCAGCCTTACCGGCTGGGGACCCACACCAGATACCTTGTATGCGCTGGATGGCTGCCTTCATATCGCTGAAACGCTTGGTAGAACCCTTCTGGATGAACGCGTATCGCAGTTGCTGCGGCGATTTGCCCTCGGGTGTGATGGCCTACGTGGACGAGGAATAGGGTGGAGAGCGCGACTCAGAATCGACGAACGCTACATATAATTGGGTAGCATCAGACGGGACAAGTCGTGGAAAAACCAGAAAGCAAGGAGAGAGAAAGTAACCAAATGATATCTTACCGTGCGGAGTTCAGACTCGAAGCATGTGTCTGCCGCAGCCCTGTCGGAGTTGTTCCGCGCCTCAGCGAATACGCCGCGGTAGAGTTCGGACGAAAACTCGTTATACCGCCGTGCTCCGTCCTCCCGGTCCCGCTCCGGTCCCATAAGGACGTCTTCCACCGTAAGAGATCCCCGGCTCTTGACCATCCACCAGTCGTCCATTCGACCTACGTCGGGCCCTACTGTCAAGGCCGTCGCAGCGATGAAGGGAAGATGAGGCCCCTCCCCCTGGCCTACTCCGACCCTCGGGTCAAAATCACAGTTGTCCAGGGGAATGGCGGCGCACTCGGCGTCCCGGCTCAGGAGGTCCTTGTCCTCTACGAACCTCGCGTGGAAATCTTCTCGGTGCTGAATTTGCGACGTCGTCGCCCATAAACCGTACTCCGCTACAAAGTTGATCACATCGCGACACGTACCCTTAGACTTTGCCCACTGAGCCCCTTTGATGTCGTGCGAACCCATGTGCCGACCACGCAAAATGGCCTTCACCACCACCGTACACATCACTAGAAGCCTACGATGCGTAGATCGCCTGTCGCGGTTAAGGCTGTCGATATGCCTGGCCTGTTCCTCGGTCCGTGGCCCTAACGACACCGCCACTGCTCCTTGACTGACCTCGTCCTTCTTTTCTCCATCACCGTCCTCGCCCTCCAAGTCGCCCGAGGTGGTAGGGTGCCGCCCATCTCGCCCTTCGGTCTGCCATACCCAGGCCTCTCCAGGATACTCGGTCTCTGATGCGATGATCTCGCGATACAGTGCCATGTTCGTCATGCTTTGGTATAACCCAACCAAGGCCGGAGGAAACGCGGTGAGTAGAGTCTCTCTGGGTGGCTTCACTTTCATGTCCAACTCATCGGCGTAGCGATGCTTCTCGCGCGTCCCGGGGGTGTTCTTCAGGGCAGGATCACTCTCCACGTCGGCTCGAACAATTGTACCTGCTGCCCGCACGACGGACATCCTTGCGTCTGCGTCCTCCGTGTTCTTCTCGACTTCCCTCAGAATGGACTTGAGAGACCCGCCCTTATCCGCAAGCTGGTTGGATGGTGGCTGTACGGGTGCATTACGGCGAGCACGCAGCATTAAGTCAACGAGATGCTCGTCCCCAAGGGTCTTTGGAAAGAGGAAAAGTTCTCGCTCGCGTGCGTCTCCATGTGCTGGCTCGTGACTGACCAAGCGTGAAGTCCCGGACTCTTCGATGCTTGCAAATATGGCCCGGACGATTTTTCTTGGGTATCTCCCTTGTAACTCCTCCATGCCAAGCTTCGCGCGTTCCGCTGTTACCCAAGCGGCGACGTCCTGCCAGTACAGGATCTCACCTCGACGGACGACATCTTCCACCATAGCGCGCACCGTGTCCAACGGATCTGGAGGCACCGGCGCCTCACCCCCCGATCCATGCGTATTGTTCGCTGTGTGCTCTGGCTGTTTCTCGTCTCTCTTTATGCCGTCCAACCGTTTCTGATAGCAGCGGCCGCACCACCAAAGGCCATCGCTCACCGTTGCGTTCCCCTCCGCCACATCGTCATCTGCAGCATCCATGGGGTACCACCTTACGATGCTCTTGCCCGATTTCCGGTACCCACAAGTACCGCAAACGCGAGACTCTGCCTTCCTTTCTTCCTCGGCGAAAAAAACTAGGAAGCAGTCTGGGCGTGCGCAGAGGCAGTCATTGCTGGGCCTAAAGTCTCGCACGAGAGCTGGAGGGAGGGTTTTCTCTCCTTGTGTCCACGCGGTCACGAAGTCTACTGCTCGCCCTAACCGGTCCGCGCGGAGGTGCCTGAAACCGTCGTCATTCGGAGACCTGTGGCATGCCGAACATAGCTTATCGTCGTCCGAGTGCACTACACTCCCGGAGCATTTGCTACACTCGGTGCCAGGGTGGTCTGTAACCCACCCGCATTCCATACGCTCGCACGCCTTTCTTCGCTTCTTGCTTGTTGGTTGGCGTACAGATAGCACCGCTGGGGCAGAAAGTCTCCTACCCGCATTCCGCTTTCCAGGCTGATAACCAGCTTGTCTTGGGTTCCCGCCGTGACTCCTACGCCGAGGATCAACGGGGTGATTCCCCGCGGACTCTGCTTTTTGCCGTTCGTCTTCGGCAATCGCGCGAGCTTTACGGGCCGATGCCTCCCTCCTCGCCTCGCCCTGCTGTCTGTAGTAATCCTCCTCCTCGAGCTTGCTCTCAAGATTGGGTAGTCCACCACCCGTGACACCAACAGAGGGCCTCTTCCTGCGTTTCCTGCCCGACCGGGATTTTCCTCCCGTCCGACGGACGCGTGCACCGGAATCTCTCGCGTCGCGCTTTGTCGCGGCGGTGGGGGTGCGCACCTCAGTGGTTAAGTTGCCCTCTCTCCCGCTCCTGATCCGTGGACGTTCACTTGTTATGTCTCCCCCTGAGTTGTCGACCACTGGAGTACGCGGGGTTAGCGGGCCTTCCGTAAGCTGACGAAGGTCCCATGCTGGCTGCATACCCCCGCTTCTGGGTGTAACAGAGCTCCTAGGCTGGTTTGGAGGTGTAGCAGGTGGCGTAGCCGGTTGACCTCTGGGGTTGTTAGCCCCACCAGCCCGGTTGCCCCCCCTACCTCTCCGACGGGTCATCTGTCAGCACGACCTGTGCCGGCCGTTATCCCATGCATTAAATACCTGGCCATGGTATACAACCAAAAATTACAAAAGGTCACGTGACACGTACAGCCTACGCAGGCGCACACCTATGCTATGTGTGTGGTTCTATCGTTGTCTCTTGACAGCCATGCATAACATATGATCCTCTGTTTGGGTATGCTTATGTACCTCAGAGCGTGACGGACTGAAAGCTGTCGATCTACGCACTATAGACTATATGCCCGACTCGACATATCTGCGCCGTTCCAATCTACTGCTGATGAACGGTCTGGAGTACGCGTAGCTGAGCGCCCCGGGTCATGTTTCACTCGCACCATGGCAAGCACCGAGCTAAATTTTAACTTCAAGACAGACGTACTTGCTCTTTCGACGTCCATATTTCCTATAAATTTTTGTGGCGGCCGGACTGTATCGAGCATTTCCATGGAATCTTTGGATGGGGGTCGTGTATCCAGTGGATGTACATGCGCAACATGCGAGGGCGTGCGTTCGAACCCCCCGGCGTAGGCTCTCCTGAAATTTGAATTTTGAACACACCATGCTTATTTTCTACCGCACTAAATCGCCTCAAACCTTTTGCATTAGGTGGCAATGAGACCTAGGTATACGTCGGCAGCATAATTGGGCTGCAAGACGCCAAGCTTGCGCAGAGGTCGGCTCGCGTGTGAAGCTTCCTCGCGGATTTTGGTGCTGCCGCAGTGTGGTATGCTCTAGCTAAAGTCTAAATTTCTCACCCTACCATGTGTATCTGGGCGTAAAAAACATACCCTGCTGTGCCCTTGCATCGTGTTAACATACCTCTCGAGTTTTCTGGGCAGTTTAGCCTCTGGTTCGCCCTCTAGAGCCCGTGCTGGGTGTGGAGGTCTGTTGCGCCGCGAGCCGCCTGATCCGAGGGGTTTCCACAGGGGGCTGCTTTCCCGTTGGAAGCGTTTTTTCTCACACTTACTATTTTTTTTTTCTGTCGTGCAAAAGTGTCTAGGTGTGCGTGCGGCGTGCTTTGGATATGTTCCGGGTTATAAGGCAAGCAACTTGTATGCGCTCACCGTCGACGGGGTATAGATGGCTGCTCCTCTCGACGACTAGCCCAGCAAGGTGAACAAAGACCGAGATAAATTACGAAGAAAGGCTACGGGGGTATCTTGCGTGGCGAAAGCACTTGGGTTAGTAAAATGCACAACAACAATGGTTGTTGTCAACAAGCACGGCCCCAAGGACGAGCGAAGGGAACCGGTGAGGCGTTAGAAAAAGGAGGGCCAAACGTTGAGCACACCGGTCCGCATTTGGTTAGTCTACCCGCCGTGGAGCAAAGGCTCCGTACGAGAATCGATAAGTTCGTGCGCGGATACGGGCTAACGCCAATGGGGGAGGCGGTCGCTCGCAGTTGGATACAGGTGGGTCACACTGACTGCATGCCTATTCAGTTTTCCTCGTCGTCGCGTAGATGACCTCTTTGTAAGGGGTATTATTAACGACGATAAAATCACGGAACATTGACATTTGACGGAATCGTGTATTCTTGAACATATATGGAGGCGTTTTTCCCCGAAAACGTGAAAAGAAGGAGCCGGGATTTTGGGGGGCGTGCCACTTTCACGGATCCATGTTTTTGACAGAAGCATCGGACAAGCGCACCGCGGGCGCTGTAACATCACTGAGAACGCTAGAAAGACCTGCCAGACTCATATCCCAGGTCTGCTGTGGAGATGGACGAGCGGCAGAAGCGGCGTTCAGTTCAGTCCGTTCTTGGTCCAAAACTAGACATTGCGTAGTGCTCTCGGCTTCAGCTGCTGCGTTGGTGGTTGGTGCTGGGGAATTTTTTCCAGCACCAAGACCTCCAACGCGCTGATTCCTTCGGTTCGGCTGTCTGAATGATACCATCTCCCGGCTCCGTGCTGCTTCGTGGGTGTTGGGTGCTTGGGTGCTGCTCAATAAGGTGTGTGAGAGACGTGTGCCACCCTCACCAAAATGTCGTTGGAAAAAATGCGGCGAGATGGTCTGTTTTTGGTCGGACACGTCAACATCAATCCACGACACCACGCAGCAGAAGAGCAACAGGGCCTCCGACACGCTAATTCTTTCGGATTGGCCATCTAATTGATGCTGGTCGTCAGCGCGGCTGCCGCCCTATGATTGTTGAGCTCGTCTACCTTTGGGTAGTTGGTGGTCAAAGATGGGAGTCGCAACCGTGATAAATGAACTGGCAAACTGAAAAAATCGCAAGCAACACCCAGGTTGCGACAAGTCTGCCATGCGCCTGTTGTTGGTGGAAACTGAAAACAGCAGGCTGGGTGGATACCGTATATGACACAAGATAACACAGCCCCTGGACCGATTTTCAAATCTTGATTTCTCAACAACAAAAAGAGTCACGGCGCCGAAAACGGCGGCGTTGGAACCGCCTCGTCGAGAGCTTTCCAAAAACGTATCGTTTCGTTTATGTATCCTATTGGTCGTGGAGTAATCGAGCGTTGAAAATTGGTCCAGGGGGTGTGTTATCTTGTGTCATATACGGTAGGATCTTTCTAAGTGTGTTGTCCTCCGTGTCGGGTGCTGCTCATTGCGCTTTTACCGCTGCTCTATGGTGAGCAACACCAAGTCAACCTGTTTTGTGCCGAGCAAGGCGTGCATTCAGGGAAGGAAACGCACTTTTTGCGATGACATCACGAATAGAACAAGCGAAAAAAAGTCGGGTTTTCTTTTCACCGTTCCGTGGAAAATTGCACGGCTTGTCCGAAGCGTTACAATAACGAGCCGAATGCTGCGCGTAGAGAGGGTGTATGCTCGTGCTGCTATTTTGAAAGGCACCTGACGTGTGTTCCTGTCTCACTCGTGCGGCGTGCTTGGCTCTCATTGCCATAACACTGCCTCGGCTTTCCTCTTCGGCACGACGATGAGCGGGAGGGGCGTGGATGCCTCCGACGGGACGAAAGCAGTCGGAATTTGTCACAAAAACTATTATAATAACAAGCGGGCATTTCCTGCCCGTCGTTACGCTAATAATAATACTGCGGCCAGAGTATTGGATCAGACTCTACCGGAGATTTTTCTAGGGTGCGCGGTTGGCTTGTCGGCCGACTGAACTCGTTTGGATCTTCAGGGACATCTACGCCGGCATCAAGCAAATGGCAAGCCGGCTGCCCTGAGATAATACACGGTGAGCTAGTATACGGTTGTCCCACTCAGGTCACGAAGGCATGGAACCCTTGATGCGTGATGCCATCCACGGTTACGGCAAATCGGTTTCCTCGTCTGCTGGCTCAGACAGTCACACTCACATGCCCCACGAAATATATATAAGTACATCACACGGGTTGACTGCCCGATTCACTTGGTTCTTCCCAAAGGGTTGGTCCGGTGTTTACCACAACCCGATGTCCTACGTTCCACGAGTTTCTTGCCGAACATCACCGGCACGTGTACAAAATCCTCCCATCATCACGGGTTACGGTGTGGAACACTACTGTGTGTACCGTAAATCGTTTTCACACAATTCATAATTACAAACGGATCCTGCGGTGTGTAAAGCACCTTCTTTTCTGTTGGCGCTTGTCCCGCCGCTACTGTACGCTCGTCCAACATATCGGCGTTTGTCCCCAACCTATGCTGTCGCTGGCTTGATGATTTGAAGGTTTGAGGTCGAAGGCGTTCTGGTCGGCGGAGGACTTCGACTTTCCATGGGTGACCGACTTCGAGAAAGGATTCCGCGACGTCAGGGAAGAGCTGCTCGCTCTACGGGGACGGCGAGGATTCCAGGTGAAACAATTATTTGTTGGTTGTACAGAATCGGTAGTTTACACCCCTTTGTGGTACGTCAGATATTTCTCCCTGAAATGTGATCATGTCAAATGTCATGGTAGGGCACGAGTGGATTTCATCAGAAGAATGATGTTGCTTCGCCTCACCAGAGATATTTCATGTACCCGACGGTTTTAAGCATTAGGAGGGGGTATGAAAGGACAAGTCCCACCCCCCCCTGCCCTCTCGCTCCTCTCTGACCCTCACTGTTACCATTCTGACCCATCAGCCATACAGGGCGCCCAATGGCGGATCGCGCAGAGGAGACTTGGCGGCGAAGGATGGTGTGGGTACCCATTGCCATGAAGGGGGAGATTGGAATGTATTTTACCTTTTTCTGCACAGCGTCGTCGACTTTTCACAAGTGAGTGAGACGGCGCTGATATATAATGGGAACAGGCAACCTACATTGAAATAAAATCTCACAACCTTCAGCGTTTTGAATGCTGGCTAGACATGAGGACCTACAACCAAGAGGAGGCTGGAAGTGCTACTACAGCCATCCCTAACTCCCTCCCCGCCTCCTGTCTCGATGGACTTGTACTCTAGTCCTAATGTCGTGTCGGCTGGATGTGTTTGCCACAAATTTTCATGTGTCCACCAGAATCGATCCATGTGCCCGAAAACGGTGAAGCTGGTTGAAGCCCTTCCACGCCACCACAAGCACGCCTTTTTCTCGGCACTGGCACCGGGCACCCACGTCGTCAAGCACAACGGTGAGACCCAAAGCTGGAGCACGTAGCGAGCACGGCAGGTGAAGACGAGTGGGAGAAAAAGGCGATGCATCTCGTGCGGCAGGATACATACTATGTCGTTTAACTTCTTCGCCACTTCCTCCCTGGCAGGATCGCTGGGGTCACCATACCGTGCTCCCTACCCACATCACAGGCCAAACGTTGACAAGTCTACCCACGATATGACTCGCCGAAGCTTCAACCGCTTCTTCCCTCAAACACTTCATTCGCGACGTTTTTGATCCTTCATGCGAGCCTGCAGGTCCAACCAATAAGAAGCTTAGGGTGCACCTTCCACTCCTCGGTCCGGGGGGTGGACTCTCCCGTCTTCGGGTTGGTTCCGATACAAGGGAGGTTGTCGAGGGAAAGGCGCTTGTGTTCGACGATAGTTTCGAGCATGAGGCTTGGAACGACGACGACGACGACGACGACGACGACGACGACGACGACGACAACAGTTCTGCCAAAAACGAGGAAGAAAGTATAGGCAAGGGCGAGGGCGAGGGCGAGGGCGAGGGCGAGGGCGAGGGCGACACCGATGACGATGACGATGGTGATGGTGATGACGACAGCAGCAGCAGCAGCAGCAACGAGAACGTTGTTGACAGAAACAGTCGCGGCACCGATAACAACACTAGAGAAGGACCGTCGTGCTTAGAGGAAGCGCAAGGAGAAGACTGTAACGACGCGTGTCACCCGGGAGAACGAGGGACACAGGGGGGACGGGGAGGTTGCAGTGTGGGTGAGGGACGGGGCAAAGCAGCGGAGAAAAGATGCAGGAGAAGCAGGGCAGCACCACGGGTTACTTTGATCGCCGACGTGTGGCACCCTGATCTTTCCAACAGGTGACCTTCTTGTTTTCTTCGAAGAGTCCATATTGTCTTGTTTCGTCGGCCTGCAAACAGCCATCTTGCAATTGACAAGTGGTGCCCATCTTCACGAGGAGAATCTAAATCAGTCCGGCCCAATCCCTCTCAATGCATTCTCACTGTACTTCCCCTTCCCACACCCCGTCTCGTGTATGTACAATACGTTCGTGTTTCGTCACCCCCTCGTGTCGTGGCATGGTGTTTGTTCCCCGTGCAACGGAAAATCCGACGCATGCTTGCAGCGAAGTTCGGTTCTTGGCGTTTCTACAGGAAGCCAGCCTCCGCCTTGAGAAGCGCTTGGTTACGAACGTGGAGAAAGAGGAGACGTTTGCGGGTCTACAAACAACCCGGACGCATGATCAGGGTTGTTCCAACTACAGCACCAATAGCAATGTCATGGGCAACTTCTTGGGGGTCATCAACCGTGCGAGAGGCCTCTGCTCGGACGAGTCAAATATATTTGGGAATTCCTAGAAATATACATCCTCCAACCACATTGGCACCACATTTATTTGCTGCCCCGTACAGATGGCGCCCGCACTTAAGAACCTCTATTATAGTTTCGGCCGAGGCTGGGGTTCTTATTTTGCTGATCATCCTCTTGTGGGCTACAAATGGCCGCTATATAGGTTTTAGTGTAGGGTCCTTAATCGAGCTCACAAATGGTGCTCAAGTTCTTAGCTTCTGATTTTTTGCGAGTCTCAATTTCTTAAGTGCTAAGTTCTTAACTGCGGGCGCTATGTGTAACAGAGAGAGAAAAAGTACTGCCGCAGTGTACTGCTGTAGTCTACACGGTGTTTATTTTATGTTTATATTAAGTGTCTTTAGCGGGGGGGGAGGGGAGACAAGTCGAATCACAAGCAAGCTACGGCAATGTGTGCTTTTTGGGTGACCCAGCAGAGCGACAAATCCATCAAGTTTTCCTGGATCTGCAGACTGTGGGGTACACGTTGCATAGGTACCCACATGTACGTATAATAGTGTAGATGCTGTAATGCTGTAGTACATCAGATTCTGAATTCGACGAGGCACGAGTTGTTTGTTGCCGATTTCCGACCATATCTGCATACATGCGAATTCATTCAATGTAATTTCCACCTTGACGTCGACGAGGAAAGAGCGGCACAAGGAAGGGTTGTAGGAAAACAAGCGCGTTGATGTCCAACGAAACAGGAAGGAACACGTCGTCCTTGAAGAAGATTGGATAGCTTCAATCTGTTCCCCTCCCAAAAATTCTTCCTCCATCACTACAAAAATCTTAAGAAATAAAAATGAGAAAAAACAGGCAAGGAATGCCACGAGACACCCGACTGCACCTGATTTGTTGAGTGCGTATGTAATCATGCCAAGTGTGGGGGGCGGCAAGCGAAAGGTGCCGACGCCTACGCAACAGCAGTATTCCTGCTTCAGGCGTAGCGCCAACACTTACTGTGGAAATGCACGACCGGGTTGTCTTTGTAGGAAAGACTAAAAGAACGTGACAAGGCGTTGTGTAGCAAGCCCTTCAGCCCTCAAGACACTGACAACACCACATTCTGTGGAAGAGTTAGGGTTCTGGTTAGATTTCCTAAGTCGTCGACAAAGTCCTCATTCGCCAGAGGAGGTTTTGCAAAAATGTGCGCCTCCCGGCGTCTGATGTTCCGGCGGGCGTCAGGACAGGCCCCAACATAACGCCCCTCCTCGGTAGTACAAGTTTCTCGGAGAGCTATGACATACGCATCCGAAATCTTCGCGGCAAGGCGCCAAAATAGCGCCTTAACGGCGAGGAGAGTCATCCTCGACGGGAAAAAGGCCAAGAGATTAAATTGTGTTGATAGGTGTGCTTTCGTCGTGACAGCAGAAGTAGTGAACGCGTGCTCGAGCAACCAACCAGGACGGGATCAACCTCGATCGATCAACCGCGAAGAGATGTGAAGCTGTTGCTGGTGCATCACCTGCTGCTGCGGTGTTTCAATGAACGCAAGGGCTTTGTACGCTCTTTTCGAAGCATGAGCGCTCATGATGCAACTTCCCCGTAACACAAGACAGGACAGAGACACCTAAAATCTGTCCCCATTTTGAGCTGACAAAAAAAACGAAGAAAATTCACCAGAAAACATTCAAAACACTACCAGCACCAGCGCAAAATCCAAACCAAAAGTTGTCGCAAAAGGAAAAACCATCGCCGGCGAACAGGATGTTCCCAAACGAGCCAGCACGAGTAATCAACAGGGTCTCTCGGGGGGGGGGGGG